>PVJX010005267.1:52420-86939 GCA_004027295.1 Dolichotis patagonum | reverse complement strand
AAAAAAAAACTACACAGGGGTGGGGAGCTCACTACTCCTCAGAGTTCTGTGTCCCTTAGCTCCTGGTATAGCTCCTGGTATAGCTGACTTGTGTGACATGGTCTATAGCTAAATTGCCCAGACCACCTTGGCATGCCCAATCCCCAAGGCCAAGGCCTTGGTGGTACACACAACCCTGTTCAGCTCACCATCCCAGGTGGGGGCAGAGTCTACTATACCGTCACTAACCCTGTTCTCAGAATTTTAGGCCCTTCGAGGTATGGTGGCACACACATGTAATCCCAGGGTTCAGGAGGCTGAGGTAGGAGGATCACCTAGAGTTTGAGGTCAGCCTGGGCAGCACAGTGAGCTCAAGTCCACCCTGAACTAAACTGCAAACCCAGTCTTAAAGAAAAAATGAATCCCATGCCTTGAGAGGTGATAGGGACAGTCTGGAATCTTAGTACCCTGGAAAATACTCAACAAACCCTGGAGAAATAATTTGATTGATAAAGTCAGAGATGGCAACCTAGTAGGTCAGCCAATCAGAGGACAAGTGAAAGCCATACACCTCTGGGGTCATCAGGAGTGTGGCCACAAGAGTCAGACCCACCAGGAAAGCCCAGCCCCAGAAGAAAAGCTGGGGGAGGTGGGAACTGGTATCCTAGCATCCTCTCTGAGTCTATACCTCAAAGGAACCACACCTCTGAGTCAGACCTCAGCAACAGCAGGAAACACAGGGTAGAAAAAGGCAGGGACAAGGAATGGAGGAAGGCAGTCTGGAGGGAGAAGAGAACAGTGAAAGACGGCAACATCAAGGAATGGCTTGTGTAATTGCAAGGATGGATCGGGGTACAGTGCATGCTTAGCCTGCACAAGGCCATAGGTTTGAACCCTAGCACTACAATCTTAATAGCAATAGCATAGATGTCCAGGAATGGCAGGTCAGCAGGGTCAGAAGGAAAACTAACATGACAAGAGAGTACAAATTTCTGATTCGAGGATAGTGTGGCCCGGGAAAGAGACAAAATCCTGCATGGGTGCAGGAAAACTACAGAGTATCCCGGGATGACGAGTGAAAGGACGCTGAGAGTAGGAGAGGTGTCCCTGTTAGGATGAGCCTGGAAGCCAGTTGGTGCCAGTTAGGTGGGCTTTGGTACAGAAGAGTCCTTTAAGTCAGGACACCTGATACTGCAGCTGGGCCTCCAACAGGCTATGTGACCTTGGACAAGTCCCTGCCACGGTTGAGGCCTGCCTCAGTCTCCTCATCTGTACCGCCAGGAGCTGGCAGCAATGTGCTCAGAGCTGCCTTCCAAGCACTGACGTTCCGAGGTTCCATCGACAGAAGCAAGGGCGCAGTCCAGGCTTACAAGTTTGTGTGTGAAGGAAGAACTAGAGGGAGGGGCCTAGGCCAGATTTGGGTGGAGGGGCTGAGAAAACGGCGCAGTTCCAGATCGGGGAGCTTGGCGTGGATGAAGGGCGTGCTAGGGAAAGTGAAGAGAGGCCATCCTAGGCCGGGGGGAAGGGGCGGGAAGGGGCTGCGTAAGGCGGAGGAGGGAGCAGAGCTGGAGGAAGAGGCAGTCTCTGAGGAGGGCTGTCCCGAGCCGCGGGGGCTTGGGGGCCAGGGAAGGCGGGGAGAAACGCAGGGGAGGGACCAAGAATGGGGCAGATGTGGAGGGAGGCTGCCGGGGCCAAGGCAGAAGGAAAGAGCCAGGAAGGAGGGAGGTGAAGGTCCGGGACCCGTCTGGACAGGGCGGAGGGCTGTCCCGGCTGCGGCACAGACCAGGTGCTGCCAGCCGCGGGACGCAGGGCCGGACCCGGAGTCCCGCGGGGCCGGACGGGAGGGTCAGCCCGGGGCTGTCCCGGGCCTGGCTCGGGCCCCTCCCAGGGCTCCGAGCAGGCCCTGAGGCGAGGGCGCGGGGGAAAGGGCCACGCTCACCTTTTCCTTCTTCAGTTTATAGGGCATCTCGGCCCGTCCGGACCCGGCCTGGCTCCCGCGGCCCCGCTCCGGCTCCGGCTTTGCTCGGCCGCCCTCGGCCCGCTCGGCGTCCCTCCGCCGCCGCCTGCGCGCTGCGCCCGGGTCGAGCGGCGCCGGCGCCGCCCATTGGCCCGAACTCTTGCAAACCTGCCTGACAACCAGGCGCCGCCTCCCCGGATTGGTCATCAGGGCCAAGCTGCTTCATTTTTTTTTTCATTGGAAAGAAAGAGTACAAACCGCCAGGGTTCGGCTTCCAGAATTGGCCGAAGCGGGAGGGCCCGCCCTAAAGTGGGTCGGGCTTAGCGGAGGAGGCGGGGCCAAGGAAAACCCTACCTCGGCCCGATCGCGGGGCTCCAGCGTTGGGCTGCGGCGGCCTCGCCATACCTAAGAGTGCTGTAGAGCATTACTCTTTCCCTTCCAAATTGGCCTGCATGCTTCCTCGCTCTCCCGTCCCGCCTACTTTCGAACTGGAGAAAAGATGCCCTACAGCGAAGGGCACCTTCCTTCACTGGAGTAAAGTAGACCTTATTGCTGGGCACAGTTGGTGGAGAAAGCTCCTAAGGGGCCTCCAGGGTATTTGCCTGTCCAGACTAGAGTTGGAGAGGTGCAACGGTGAGGAAAAAATGAGGATCCCGGTTTGTTGCAACTTTAGGAAGTGAGTCCCATAGCTACTGCAGGTGCCCTTCAGTTGAGGAACCAGCTAGATTAGAGCTGCTAAGAACCGCAAAGAAAAAGATGAAAAACAGTCCTGCCCAAGCTAGTGTTCTAACGAATAAGATTCAATTCCTGCCCTCAAGGAGTTCTCAGTCTGATGACGTTTACAGACTTGGATAAGCAGATGATTCAATACAATGCAATAAATTACGCAAACCTAAGGAGTAGGTTTCCAGTATTCCATATGAAGAAAGAGGACAAGGCACATCAAGAATAAGCCTAGAGAAGCAAGGGTATGGCTCAGTGGCACAGTGCCTGCCTGGCAAGCACAAGGTCACGAATTTGATTCCTGGTACCAAAAAAGAAAAAAGAAAGAAAGAAAAAAAGAATCAGCCTAGGAATCTGGGCATGGTGGCACACAACTGTAATCCCAGTATTCGTGAGGCTGAGGCAAGAGGATCGCCAAAAATTCAAAGCCAGCAGTAGACTACAGAGAGGGAATTAAAGGCCAGCCTGAACTATCTAGTGAGACCCAGTCTCTGGAAAAAAGGAAAAAAAGCCTGGGGGTGGGGGTATAGCTCAGTGGTAGGTACTTGCCTGGCATTACAAACAAAATCAATAAACCTGTGGTTTTGCCAGAAAAAAAAAAACTATTTAAAGAGTGTTCATAGGGATAAAGAAGAAGGTAGGGTTGGGAAATGTGTAGAATCAACAGGATTTGGTGATTCATTGGCCCATGGGGAGATGATAATACGATAAATTGCAGAAGTGGTCAAAAATGTATGAGAGAAACTGGTGACATAATGGAAAAGGAAATAAAAGAGGTTTACCTGGGAATATTAAAATGAATTGTCAACTGGCCATTGTGGTACAAGCATGTAGTCCCAGCACTCAGGAGGCTGAGGCAGGAGGACAAAGGTTTGAGGCTAGCCTGGGCTATATATAGTGAGTTCAAATCCAATCTAGACTATTGAGATCTTGTCTCAAAATTTAAAAAATAAAGTTAAACAGCAACACTGATTCTGCAAGGAGGGTGTTAGTAGTCATCTTTACCAAGGAAGTTTCAGAGGAGTAGAAAGCAGTTTAGTGGGTTGGAGAGTGACCAAGTGGAAGGAAGAGAAGAAAGCAAATGTAGGATTCTGGCCAGTTCACAGAAATTGTATTTGGCTTTTTAAACTAATGATAGCTGCAAGATAACAGAGCAGTCTGGGTGCCAACCATTATTCACTGAGGGAAAGCCTGGGAGGTAAGGACATTTATTTGTGGGTGGGATTTGTGTCTGTGTGAGTGTGATCCAAGAAGGATACCAGATGTATGTACCCCTTTGCAGGGCTGTATGGAGCTCCATAGGCCTAAGGCTTGAGCTTGCCTGCTACTGTGTAAAGCAGGTATTCTCTAGCCAACTCCACCATCTAGTCCATAGTCCCTCAGGGATGAAGGGGACAGAGCCATATAGAGTAGGATGGCCAAATGAGAACTGTCATCAGTGTGAACCCAGGTCACTAGTACTTTCTTGCATGCTGTTTTTAAAAGGCAAGAGCCAGGTATGGTGGTGCTTCATGCAGTCTGAGCACTTAGGAGGCTGAGACAGGAAGACTGCCACCAGCTGAAGGCCAGCCTAAACTACATAGCCAGACCCTGTCTCAAATAAAAAAAGCAAGAATGGAAAATTTCAGGTTTATGACCAGAGCTACTTCCAAGAACTATACTTAAGACATCTAATAGTTTTTTGTCTCTCTGGTGGTGAGGGGTGGAAATACTTCATAACATGTAAATCTAATATTCACTTTTCAGGAATTTGACTTTCAGATATTAAGAATATATTCTATACAAAATAGAGTAAAGCCAGGCGTGGTGGCTCACTCTGAATTCCCAGTACTTGGGAGGCTGAGGCAGGAGGATCATTGCAAGTTCGAGACAGCCTGGGTTACAAATTAAGCTCAAGGCCAGCCTGAAGCACATAGTGAGACCCTGTCTCAAAAAGACAAGAAAAAAAAAAAAAAGATTAACACAAGGTCTTCAGCTGTGCAGCGGAGAAAGAAGCTCCAGAAAGAGACTGGCACTACCCAATCTGTTGGAGATGTGGCCTGCCACTCCTTTAATAGGAGTGAAGACAGGATGGAAATCTGACAGCACCGGTAGGAGGCTGGCTGTGGCTCAGCAGTCAAGACAGAAGCCTCAGGCAGGAACATATTTCAACGGCAGTGCCTGCCTGGCAAGCATGAGGTCGTGAGTTTGATTCCTGGTACAAGAAAAAAAAAAAGACAGAAGCTTCAAACCTTTCTCTCTGTCTGCCCTGCCGCCCGTCTTCCTTCAGGATACAGGATTCGTGAGGGAGCGCAACCAGGGTTGGAAGGAAGAAGAAAGCCGTTTTGCGGGAGTAGGACAGACAGGACAAGAAGCGCTGGGACACGGGTTTTGTATTGCATGCGTCGGGACGGGTGTGGCGGCTCTAAAGCACTCCAGGGCTAGTGAATCACATGTAATAATTCAGCCAGCAGCCACTACATACCCATAAATATGCCTGAGACAGTTTTATAATCCTACCACTCCCTCTACAACTTTCCCGGCAACCCTCAAACCTTAGTACCTATGACTGCGTGGGGCAAAATGTACGAGTTCCATGGAGGAGTGGATAAATATTCCACTGACAGCTTCCAGGTCTAGGCCGAGCCAGTCTGAACACCGGCTTAGTGATCAGTCAAACTGTTCATGCACGCTGTGGGCCTCGAGGACCGAGAGAATGCTACTCCGCTGGAGCGTAAATCCTGTCAAGGGCGCATGCGTAGAGGCTACGCAACCGCAGTGATTACAGACCCTGCAGTCTAAGCACGATCCTGATTACTCGGGGCTCAGAGCACCCAACTCCCACTTTCCCGCGCGCCACCACCGGAACCGGAAGCGGTTCTCTTGCCTGGGCTTCCGGTTCTCTGGCTCCGGAAGCTGCGGTTCGCTGGTTAGTCTACAGTCACCATGGCGCTGGCGGTGCTACGAGTCCTGGAACCCTTCCCTACCGAGACACCCCCGCTGGCCGTGCTGCTGCCTCCCAGGGGCCCGTGGCCTGCGGCGGGGCTGGGCCTAGTGCTGGCGCTGCGGCCTGCGAGCGAGGGCCCAACGGGGCCGGCCCTGCTTGTGGCGGCCCTGGAGGGACCGGGTGCAGAGGACGAGGCGCGTGGCCCAGGACCCCCACAGCTGCTAGTCAGCCGCGCGCTGCTGCGACTCTTGGCCCTAGACTCGGGAGCTCGGGTGCGGGCGCGGCCCGTGCGGCGGCCCCCAGCGCTTGGCTGGGCGCTGCTGGGAGCCTTGCCTGGCCCTGGGCTCGGGCCTCGGATCGGGCCGTTGTTAGTGAGACGCGGGGAGACCCTGCCGATGCCCGGGCCACGCGTCCTGGAGACGCGGCCAGCGCTACAGGGACTGCTGGGCCCCGGGACGCGACTGGCCGTGACTGAACTCCGCGGACGGACTAGACTGGGTCCGGAGCTGGGGGACTGCAGCCCGTCTCCGCCTCCGCCCCCGCCCGTAGTGTCGTCCTTCGCGGCGACTAGTACTGCGCGACAGCTTCAGGGAGCGCTGGGAGGGACCGGAGATGCGCTGGGCGTGAGCCGGACCTGCCTCCGCGGCCTTGGTCTTTTCCAGGGCGAGTGGGTGTGGGTGGTCCGGGCCGGAGAGTCGTCAGACACTGCCCAGCCGCACCTGGCAAAGGTGCAGGTTCTGGAGCCTCGCTGGGACCTCGCTGAGAGGCTGGGACCTAGCTCCGGAAAGCCACGAGAGCAACTTGCCGACCGCCTGGGGCTCGTGTCCTCCACGCTGGCCTTTAATCTCGGCTGTGACCCCCTGGAAGTAGGAGAGCTCAGAATTGAGGTAGGGATGCTGTCTCTTCCTTACACCATCATTTCTGCCTTAACTGAATTGAAAGGCTGAACTGTCGAAGTTAGGACCACAACTCCTTACTGTCTTAAGGTTTATTGTCTTAGACTTAGACTTCTCATTTACTGTACCTTAGCCTTACAATTCCCCGTAGTCAAACATATAGACAACCATCGTGCAGTCACGCTTGGGAAGGGGTTTCAGCTATTCACATGTCAGATGAGGTTTACAGTCGAGTTAATAGGTGTTTGTAGTAATCTACTTGGTCTAAGCCGGTGCTTATTGGATTGCTGAAGTGTATTTAGCATTGTGCTGGATAGTGTAGACATTCCTCGTTTAACGACCTACCGGTTTAACGACTTTTCGTATTTACTACCTGCTGCTTGGGCTTATGTTTCCTCTTTTATGTGCAGTTCTGTACATCTTGTTGTTGGTAGAACCTCAGTGTCTTTTTTGTACAGTATACTTTGTACAGTACTGTAATTTTTTTCTGATTGTACTGTACAGTACTGTGGTTTTATGTCCTGTTATACATTAAAGTACTGCATGTAAAAGTCATACAAAACTCTTACATGCAGTACTTTAATGATGAGTCATCATTTTGACCATTCTTTTGTTCTTTTGTCTATTCATTATGTTGTACATAATATACAATTTCTCATTTAGCCACCAGTGCATTTAATGACCTAAATCACAGGAACAGAATTCAGTCATTAAATGAGGAATGATGTATTGAGTTTCTGCTTTGGCTCATCCTTGACTTCCTATTCTCCCTTCCTATTTTGTTCCTTATGGTGTTTATTCTGTCTTGTTATGATTAGATAATCTGCATAGGCTTCAAGTGTATATTGTAAATTCTTTAAAGGATAGAGATAGAACTTTTATTGTCTTTGGTGCCTGGTGTATAATTTTAATATTTTGTTAAATATATCCAAGAGGTCCTTGAAGTTTTGACTTCTACCTCTACTTCAAGAAGATATTTGCCATGTTTTTTTAAAAGTGTTTTTAAAATTTTTTTTCTTTTTTCTTTTTTTTTGGTACCGGGGATCGAACTCACGACCTTTTGCTTGCCAGGTAGGCACTTAAGCCACTGAGCTAAATCCCCAGCCCTTTTAAATGTTTTTTTTTGAGACAGGGTCTTGCTATACAATTCAGGCTCACCTTTATCTCACTGTGTATCCCAGGATGGCCTCGAATTTGCAGCAATTCTCCTCCCAAGTGCTGGGATTATAGGTATGCACCACCATGCCCAGCAGTATTTGTAATGTTTAAGCATGCATATGTACAATCTAGGCTGTTGCTATCCACTAGCCATTTGATGGCCCTTTAAGTTGAAGCATCTCACATGTGGCACACATCTGTAGTCCAAGCACTCTAGGAAGCTGAGGCATGAGAATTGCCAATTCAAGCTTAGCCTGGACAATATAACAACTTAGTGAGACCCTGTCTCAAAATAAAAAAAAGAATTGAAGATGCAGCTTGGTGCAAAGGCCTTGGGATCAACCTCAGCACTGCCAAAAAATTAAAACTATACAAAGCTAAAAAAAGACACAGGCAAAAAAAAAAAAAAAAAAAACCAAACACAGGCACTCCTGTTTTAATGACCCAGTTCCATTCCTGTGAATAGGTCATTAAATGAATTGGTTACTAAATAAGGAATTGTATGTAGTATGTAAATTACAAGATTCAGAACAAAAATGCTCAAAATAAACTCCAACTTGATGACTATGCTTTTATTTGTGTAACTCTTATGTGAAGTACTATAACATAGAACATAAAACTACAGTACTGTACAGTACAGTCAACAAAAAGTACTGTAAAAACTGTATTATACAAAAAAGACATTGATATATAAACAGGATGTATAGAACTGTACAAAAAAAGAATCATAAGTCTGAACAGTTGTTAAATAGGTCAATAAGCAAAGAATATCTGTACTTATAAATGGAAGAATCTGTGGTTTACTTCTGGATGGAGGAAAATCTACTCTAGTACTCAGGATAGAGTTTATTTAATCTGAACTAACCATTTCAGCATAAGATCATGTCTTTCTCCTGTAGCCTCAGTGCATGGTGTCCACTATTGTCCATTTAATAACCCATTAGATGCCAAGTGACACTCAGAGGCCTTGTGAAAATGTCTTTACCCTCTCAATGGCTGTAGGTCGAGTTAAAGGTACCCCAGAAAAGTTTCTATTATTGAAGAGATTTTTGGAGCTAGAGTCAAGAAAAGAGGTCACATTGCTTCCTGGGACCCATTAAAGCAGACAGGGCCAGGCCACAGATGGCCATGGAGAACCAGTGATACAGCCCCACAAGACTGCAAACTTTGAATGTTTAGTGATAATTTCAAGCCTCAACTGTGCAGTGCTTAGCAAACTGCATAGGTGAAAGTGGAACCCTGTGTAGGGGAGGGCACAGTGCAGGGCTAACTCCCTGGCATGTACTGGATGCTACAAGTGGGAGTTGGCAAGTAAAAAGCACTAATTATACTGTTTCAGGCTGCCTGCATGTGTGTACATTTGTGAAGATAGGCATTGATTGTGACTAAGCAGAGACATAAATGTTCTCGTTTCATTATTAAACTTAGGCTTGTTATGTTATTTTGAAAAAAAAAAAATTAAGGCAGGCATGGTGGCACATTCCTTTAATCCCAGTACTTGGGAGGTTGAGGCAGGAGAATCATTTGCAAGTTGGAGACAGCCTGGGCTACAAAGTGAGCCCAAGGCCAACCTGGACTGCAAAAAACCAAAACAAAACAAATTATTAAAATATTAAAAATTTGGTGTTATTTACATATGTTAACTACATTACATAGTTTATGGTTGGCCCAAGATAATTCCTCTTCACTCAGTGCTGCCCATGCAGGCCAGAAGGTTGGCCACCCATGTGTTAGAGGGAGAGGTATTTGATTCTGCTATCTCAGTCCCTACTTTATGGTTATGAGAAGGGTAGAGGCTGGAAGAGATACTAGCTACCTAGAGACAAGGTCAACCTGACTCTTCAGAAGGTTCTAAGGTGGTGACTGTTTCTCTGATAGAGGTACACAGAAGGCTTCGTCGGCCCTGAAGACAAAGGAAGCTGCTCATTGCTGCCCAGGCCTCCATTTGCCAGAGAGTTACACATCGAAATTGTGTCCTCTCCTCACTACAGCACTAGTGGAAATTATGACCAGATTCTTTATCGGCACTTTCAGACACCCAGGTTTGCTGCCCACTCTTTTTTTATTTGTAATACCAGAAATTGAACTCACGACTGTGTACTTGCAAGGCAGGCGCTTATGCCGCTGAGCTAAATCCCCAGCCCCTGCTGCCCACTCTTTAGGGAAGATGGCATCTCATCATCCTCACTCTCCTATCTCTTGGGCCCAGATCTAGGAGCCCCAGGGCCTCTGGTTAAAAGACGTCACAAAGGGCTGGGGATTTAGTTCAGTGGCTTCAGCGCCTGCCTGGCAAGTGCGAAGTCATGAGTTCAATTCACGGTACCAAAAAAAAAAAAAAAAAAAAGTCACATAGTTAGGTGATATTTCATCCAAGGGCCTCCTGGTGTGTCAGACAGACCACAGAGATACCTAAACTATTGAGGTGAATTTGGACCTTTCAAACTGAGAAATAAAATTTAATGAAAAAGGACTTCAGCAGGTACAGTGGCACACTCCTGTAATCCCAGTGCTTGGGAGGCTGAGACAGGAGGATTTTGAGTTGGACCTTGTCTCAAAATTAAAAAGTGTTGCGTATATAGAATAGAATGCCTTTGGTTTGATCCCTGGTACCACAAAGGGGTAGGGGACAAAAATTAAAGCAAGAAAAATAGAGCATACAGGAGAAAGAGAGAAAGGGAAGGAGGGGAAAAGGGGAGAGAGTGAGAGCAAGCACGAGAACCAAGGGTGTGGGTTCCAGAAGACCCAGGAGTTTTCTGTGTCTCATTGGTCTCTGGCCCATCTAGTCCCCGCCCTTTCCCCAGCTCAGTCTGGGTCTCCCTGGCTCCTTAACCACTGTTGGGACTCTGGGTATACAATAGACAGACCCCTAAAGAGGAGTCTGCAGCTAGGGTGGCAAGGGGAAGGAGTCAGGCACCACGCTGCAGGAGCTGACCCAGGCTGTGGCTGTGTTGCAGGGTGGTCCAGGAAGGCGATATTCTGTGTGTGCCAACAGCTGGGCAAGTAGAGACTCTGGAAGGAAGTCTGGAGAGATTGCCCAGGTATGCAGCTGCCTGCTATCCTATCCCTGGGATTTGTACCCTGGCTGCCATTCTACAGTGTCCCCCTGCCAAATTGTATGGAGTAATTTTGTGCCTAAGAACATTTGCAGTTGCTGTATGTGGTTTTTTGGGGGGTGGATCCTGAGGGGAATTCTTCAGGTTCCTGCAAAAGCACCTGCCTGGCAAGTGCATGGTCATGAGTTCAATCTCCAGTGCCAAAATATACACACACACACACACACACACACACACACACACACACACAATTTCTTAGGTTTCCAAACAAGTGCATAAGTGAAAAAAGGTTAAGAATCACTGTCTGAGCCAGGAGTGGTGACACACACCTCTAATCCCAGCACTCAGGTGGCTGAGGCAGGCGGATTGTCAGGTGTTTGGGGCCAGCCTGAACTACATAGTAAGACTTCTGTCTCAAAAAACCAAGCGGTCCAGGGATTTAGTACAGTGGTGTAAGTGCCTGCCTGGCAAGTGCAAGGTAATGAGTTTGATCCCCGGTACCAAAAACAAAAATAAAAACCACTGCCTAGGGCTATAGCTTAGTGTGAAAGGCTTTTTGAGCCTCACCACCAGCACTCAAAAAAAAAAGTCCATTGGCTCTGGGAAGTGCCTATCCTCAGACAAGTGGCACGTTTGAGGAGGATGCAGGTCAGTAGCAGAGAACTTACCTAGCATGTTGGAGGCCTGAGGTTCCATCCCCAGCATCACCAAAAAACCCAAAAAAATAGGCTAGTTTCATGTTCCCAATCAAGATGAGATTCTGTCCTTTCCATTCTCAATCACAGTATTGTTTGAGCGTCTCAGACATTAGGAGACACACCTAGGCATGGTGGTGCATATTTGTAATTCTAGCTACTTGGGGGTGGGGGCTGGGACAAAAGATAGCAAGTTCAAGGCCAGCCTGGGGAATTAGTGAGACCCTGTTTCAAAATGAACCGGGCCTGCTAGGCTTGGTATATGCCTGTAATCCCATTATGGGAGAGGCTGAAACAGAAGGATTGCAGCAAATTCAAGGCCAGCCTGGAATATATACTTCAACACCAGCCTATACTGCGTAACAAAAGCCTGTCTCAAAACAAACAATTGGGGCCAGGAATTTAGCTCAGCAGCTCAAGCACTTGCCTGGTAAGTGGGAGGCTGGTACCAAAAAAGACACACAAATAAAACAAACAACCGAAAAGTAGCCCTGATGGCACATGGCTGTAATCCCAGCACTCTGGGAGACAGAGGCAAGAGAACTACAAATTCATGTTCAGCCTGGGCATGTGACTTAGTAAACCCATGTCTCAAAAAATAAACTGAGGAGTATTACAGTGCGAAAGCTATGGGTTCAAACCCCAGGACCTAGCATATGTGAGACAGTTCCCAATACTGCAAAAAAAATACACAGACTGTATTTTCCTCTCTAGCTGGTGTGGTATGGGCATGCTACTCCTCAGTCCTGTCTGAAAATGGGGGACTGGAAGGTTGCTACCAGCTCCTCAGAGAATGAAAAGTGGAGCATAATTGAATCAAGAGCCTGGATCAAAGATCCATCTGTTCTGTTCTTCTTTTTCTGACCAGTTGGCCTGGCTGCAGAAGTGCAGCGCAGCACAGCTCGTTTCCAGAGAGCTGAGGATTTCAGGGCCACCCTCACTGAGCCCAGCAGCCTGGGGTCTAAAGTCAGGCCACCTGGGAGCCAGCCACTCCACTCTAGATATGTTCCTGGCGGTCTACCCACTTTCCCCAACCCCGACAGCATTGCCCCCACTGGTCCTTCTGTGCACAGCTTCCGTTGTACACAGGAGCCTGGGTTTGAGATGCTAGGCTGCAGCCCCACCTGTCACTTACATAACTAGAATAAGGCATGGTTCCTGGGCTGGGAATGTGCCTGGTAGATCTGTTAGCATGCATGAAGCCCTGGGTTCAGGCCCCAGCAGTTTTCTTTGTGTTCTAGTGTATACCATAGTCACTGCCAGCTGTAACACAAAAAAACCAACCTATTGTATACTTCCTTCTACCTCAGGCACTCCCACCCCACTTTGCTGTCAGGGAGCAGTTTTGCAGCTGTGGGATAGTGTGAGCAAAGGAGTTCACACCCTGAGTGGACCTTAGAGACCCAGGTTAAGCCAGGTGTGGTGGCACATGCCTATAACCCCAGCACTCTGGGAAGTCAAGGCAGGAAGATTGCAAGTTGAAGCCCACCCTGGGCAACTTAGTAACACTGTGAGATCCTAGGCCAGAGGGAATGCCTAGAAGAAAGAGACTTGGGACCCACACACTGCTTAGTGTGGCAGCACCCTCTCCCGCTGGAATGAGTGACAAGGCCTTGTGCCTGGGCAGGCACATCCCAGGCTTCCTGACATTGGCATGGGGAGATGACCAGGGGAGCGCATAGCTCCTACCCTGAAAATGTGTGTGCTACAAGCCCAGTGTGGCACTTACCTGTAATCCCAGGCCTCTGGAAGGCAGAGGGAGGAGGATTATAAGTTTAAGTCCATCCTGGGCAACTTGGTGAGACAGTCTCAAAAAAGAACTGGGGATATAGTTCAGTGTGAAGGTCTTGGTTCAATCCCCAGTATCACCAGAAAAGGAAAAACGCAACAACATGGAATCATCTGCTCTCCTGCTCTACACACCCTGCCCCATATCCTTGGGCAAGGGGTTTGGGGGTCAGGATCTGGGCTTCATTGAACCTCTTTCCTGCAGGTGGCACGAGGTATTTTTTAAAGTGAAGAAAACAATCGGGGATGCTCCAGGTGGACCACCCAGCGCTTACTTAGCCGACACCATGCATACCTCCTTGTACATGGTAAGGCTTGGTGGGAGCCAACCAGGTGACAGTGCAGGCAGACTCACACCTAACACTGCCTTGCCCTCTCATAGGTGGGCTCCACCCTGAGCTGTGTGCCCGCATGCCCTTCTGGAGGGCCTGGTCTCTGGAGCAGCTTATCCCCTCCCGGCCTGGAGGACTTGGTGACTGCGCTCTATGCCACCCTGAAGCCTCGTCTGCAGCTAGGGTAAGTGAAGTCATGCCGCAGGGCTCTGTCCTGCTCAGGACATGGAGCAGGGAGCAGCCAGAGGAGGGTTCTTAGTGCTCTGCCCAGATCCGGGTCCCCCAGTTGCAGGGCCCAGCGTAGGCCCCTGGCCTGCTCTGTTCTGAGGTAGACTGCCAGGTCCCTCCCAGTCAGTGTGGGAGAAGATCCTTCACCTAGGCAGCAGTCTCTGGGGCAGTTATGCCCTTGGGTACCCACTGGCCAGCCTGGCCCTGAGGTCATAGCATCCAGCACCAGAGACTCAAGTATTGATCCAAACCCCTGTCTGGTGCCACTCAACAGTGTTGGGACTGGCCCTCCTAAAGGCACAGCTGACCGCAGGGCACTGGCCTGGCTGAGGCCCTATCCCCTTGCCAGAGCATCAAAGGCCTCACTGTATGGAGAGAGACAGGGGCTCCAGAAGGAGTCTGTTCTTTTTTTGCAGGGGCGCCCTGCTGATAGGCACAAGCTGTGTCCTCCTGCGGGGCCCCCCAGGCAGTGGGAAGACCACTGCGGTGGCCGCGGCCTGCAGTCGCCTTGGGCTGCACTTGCTGAAGGTGAGGGTCCCTGGCTGGCCCCAGTTTGCACTCCTCCTTTCCCCTTTCCAGGCATGTTCCCACAGGCTGGAAATGCAGGGTCCTTTGAAAGAGGGGGACAGGAAGCAGGGAGGGCAAGTAGAGGTGGGCCCTGGTTACCACTCTTGTTTCGCTCAGCCCTGCCCGCCAAAGACAGCCGGTATATCCCGACTCCTCTGCCTTTGTCCCTGACATGCCTGTCCCTTGCACACAGACCCTTGATACCCTCCCCTCAGGTACCCTGCTCCAGCCTCTGTGCAGACAGCAGTGCGGCTGTGGAGGCAAAGCTGCAGGCCGCCTTCTCCCGGGCCCGCTGCTGCAGGCCTGCTGTCCTGCTGCTCACAGCTCTGGACCTGCTGGGCCGTGACCGAGACGGGCTGGGCGAGGACCCCCGGGTGGTAGCCACACTGTGTCGCCTCCTCCTCCTGGATGAGGACCCCAGCAACAGGTGCTCCCCCAAGGCTGAACCCAGCCTTCCTTGTGCTTGCCACACCCCAGCGCTTCTCAGAAACCCCATAGGGGGTGTTGAGGAAAATGTGGCTGTGCATTTCTCAGTGGTGCTAGGTTGAAGCAAACATGCAACGTGTGTCCTCTGTGTGCTCCCATGGTGGGGGGCAGGTTCCCCTTTCCCTGCCACCCCACTCCCCTTACCCTCAGTCCTGTGCCACCTCTAGCTGCCCTCCACTGATGGTTGTAGCCACCACAAGCCGGGCCCAGGACCTGCCCACCGATGTGCAGACAGCATTTCCTCATGAGCTGGAGGTGCCCGTGCTGTCTGAGGACCAGCGGCTCAGCATCCTGCAGGCCCTCACTGCCCACCTGCCCCTGGGTCAGGAGGTGAACCTGGCACAGCTGGCCCGGCGGTGTGCAGTGAGTACCCTACAGGGGCAAGGGCAGATGCTGAGGGCTCCTGCTCACCATACCCGCTCAGGTTCCTTCTGTGGCTCCCTAGGGGTTTGTGGCAGGGGACCTGTGTGCCCTTCTGACCCACAGCAGCCGGGCAGCTTGCGCCAGGATCAAGAGATTGGGGTAAGAGAGGGTGAGAGTGGGTACTGGATAGGAAAGGTGGCTGGGGAGGAGGGGAAGGGAACAGTACAGCTCGGGGTCCTTTCGGGAGGCCTTCAGCCAGCCCATTTCTCTGCAGTTCAGGGGGCAGCCTGAGTGAGGAGGACGAGGCGGAACTGTGTGCCGCCGGCTTCCCCCTCTTGGCCGAGGACTTCGGGCAGGCACTGGAGCAGCTGCAGACAGCTCACTCTCGGGCTGTGGGGGCGCCCAAGGTGGACCCTCCCCACCCCATGCTTGGAGCCTTGGAGGAGGGGCACAGCTCCCCCCCACACACACACACCAACCTTGTGCTCCTTTCTCCAGATCCCCTCAGTGTCCTGGCATGACGTGGGTGGGCTGCAAGAGGTGAAGAGGGAGATCCTGGAGACCATCCAGCTCCCCCTGGAGCACCCAGAGCTGCTGGCCCTGGGCCTGCGACGTTCTGGCCTTCTGCTTCATGGCCCCCCAGGCACTGGAAAGACCCTGTTGGCCAAGGCAGTGGCCACAGAGTGCAGCCTGACCTTCCTCAGGTGTGTAGGTCAGTGGGGGAGGTGGGAAACAATGGCCTGTCCGCAAGGCAGCTGTGCCCAGCTGACCACTCACTCACACAGCGTGAAGGGGCCGGAGCTCATCAACATGTACGTGGGCCAGAGCGAGGAGAATGTGCGCGAAGGTGAGCAGTTGAGACGGCCTCCAGCCCTCCCTGGCCCCACCCTCAGGCTCCATGTCCCCTCCACAGTCAGGCCCCTGCCCAGCTGAAGGTGGGCCCTAGAGTGCCACACCCTGGCTTTCTGCCCTCCCTGGAGCCCCTTGCTCAGTGTTTTCCAGGGCCAGGGCTGCTGCCCCGTGTATCATCTTCTTTGACGAGCTGGACTCCTTGGCTCCAAGCCGGGGACGAAGTGGAGACTCTGGAGGTGTGATGGACAGGTGGGCCCAGGAAGAGGATGAGAGGCATTTGTGGTAGTCTTCAGACCACATCCCAGGAAAGGAAAGCCCTGGCCTTTTGCTCTAGATAAAATGATAGAAGCCAAAAGCAGCCCTGGAGGAGTTGGACCTGTAATAGGAGAGTAGGGTGGTTGTGCAGTGTGGCCTAGGGCTAAGCGGCCAAGGAGAGGCCCCGTGGGTGGAAGTGGAGCCTGAGGACAAACCAGAGACTCAAGCCTCGCTCCCTGCAGGGTGGTGTCTCAGCTCCTGGCTGAGCTGGACGGGCTTCACAGCACCCAGGACGTGTTTGTGATCGGAGCCACCAACAGACCAGACCTTCTGGACCCTGCCCTCCTGCGGCCCGGCAGGTGGGCATGAGGACTGTGCACCTCCACCGGCCCTACTGGGGCCCTACCCCATTGAGTACCTCTGTCACCCCTTGTGGCTGGTCCCCTGATGCTTTCACTGCCTGTCTCCCTAAGATTTGACAAGCTGGTGTTTGTTGGGGCGAGTGAGGACCGAGCATCCCAGCTGCGTATTCTGAGCGCCATCACCCACAAGTATGCCCTGGACCTGGGGTGACCAGGGGACACATCCTGCGTGTAGGACAGCTGTTCAATGCTGGGCTGGGAGGGAGGAAGGGAGGGCCGTGACACCAGCAGGAACGAGTGTCCTCTGCCCACAAACAGGTTCAAGCTCGAGCCCTCAGTGAGCCTGCTGAATGTGCTAGACCGCTGCCCGCCCCAGCTGACGGGAGCAGACCTCTACTCTCTCTGCTCTGACGCCATGACCTCTGCCCTCAAACGCAGGGTTCGTGACCTGGAGGAAGGTGAGCCACTTGCAGCCCCAGAGCTCAGCCAGGAAGCCAGTGAGGGCATCTGAGGTCTCTGCCGGAAGGTCCCTACCCCAGCCTTACTCCCTCTCGTCCCCTGTAGGGCTGGAGCGGGAGAGCTCCACCCTGTTGCTCACCATGGAGGACCTGCTACAGGCCGCTGCCCGGCTACAGCCTTCTGTCAGCGAGCAGGAGCTGCTCCGGTACAAGAGCATCCAGTGCAAGTTTGCTGCCTGCTAGGAGCCATCAGGTGCTGGGACCTACCCACTGTGGCCAGAGGTACCTACAGGGCTCTGGAGCGACCCATGGGGAAAGGGCTGTTCCTCAGGATCTCCCTGCCTCCCCCTGGGTGCAGAGGTGTCAAGCCCCAGCACATGTTCAGAGCTATCTCCTGCTTTTTTCCACGGCAGTGGGGCACTGCAGCACTGCCAGCTGCTCAGGAGGCCTAGTCCCAGGACAGCCCTGAGGCCTGTTTTGCAGCGGAAAATAAAGTGTGTGCTGCCCTCTGCTGGTGATTTGGGAACTGCATGGGAAGAGCGCAGCGGTTGTGGGAAGAGCACAATGGTCCTGACAGAAACACCAACAGGCTGTTGACAGGCACAGGCTGTATTGTTTCTGCCCCCTTTGCTTGAGCCACATTGCTGCTCCTGGGACCACGTTCAGCCTATCCTCTTGAGCACATGGATGAAGTAGCAGGGGATGTAGGCCTGGTCCGGCCTGTACGGCTTGAAGTCACCCAAGATGCTGTGTTGGCACTTGCCCCCGAAGGCTGCTTGGAGCAGCTCTGTGAAGGAGGCCAGGCGGTGCGGGAAGTAGGAGAGCCGGAACTTGCTGCAGTGGGCGGCAGATTGTCAGGCGGTGGCCTCAGGCTGTGGCTCCCCACCACCACCCCTGCCCAGGCAGGCACTACCTGAAGCCTGGGGTGCCGTCCCGGCCAGTGTCTGGCACTTGCACTGTGTAGTCCAGTGTCACCATGTGGGCTTTGTTGTTCACTGTCAGCACCGATGTCTTGATGTCCTTGGTCAGTTCGCTCTAGTGGCAGTGGTAGGCTGTGTTAGGCTCTGCAACGCCAGGGCCATGGACCCCGGTACACCCACCCTGGAGCCTACCTTGTAGTAGATGTTCTTCCCTGCAGGGGCACAGCCTGTGCTGAGGATGTGGTCATAGTTGCGATGATCGATGACCAGAAGGCCACCTGGCCGCACCATGCTTGCAATGTTCCTCAGCGCCAGCCGGTGATCGCTCTGGTCACCTGGGTTCCAGGCAGGGTAGAGGCTCTGTCACCAGCCTCCTGCCCATATCTCCCTCCAGTGCCAAGAAAGAGAGTCTGCTTTATCTGGAAAGCAGGCACCAAGGCCACACCACTCACCTGTCCTGTCTGGCAAGTGGGCGAAACTGTTGCCAAGGCAGATGACAGCATCAAAGCCAACACCTTCCGGCCGGGGCATGTCTTTATCCAGAGTCATCCAGTTGGCTTCTTCAATGACTAGGGGGACAAGAAGGAGAAGAGACAAGGAAATCATAGCATCTAGAGGTCAGAAGCTGTCAGCTCCTCAAGGGCATTTTTTCAGAACACTGGGCTCCCGTCAGCTGAGGGGACCTTTGGGAATGGGGAGACTGGGCAGGAAGGAGGGACTACAAACATGGGTTTGTGAGGGGGGAACTACAAACACTGGTTTGTGAGCTCTCCAGGCTGGGCGTGGTGATGGGCACCGTCTGGATTTAGCCAGCATGAGGGCCCTAGGTTCAGAGTACCAAAAACCCAAGACAGAACCACCCTCACTCTTTAGATCCACTGGTTCCTGCCAGTCAGAGGCTGCAGCAGGGGAGCCCAGGAATTCAGAATCGGCCTGTGCAGCCAGCAAGATGCCATCTCAAGGACTGGGTAGGCGAGGTTGTGCATGCCTGTAATCCCTGTATTCTTGAGAAGCTGAGACAGGACTGCAGGTTGAAACCCAGTGTGGGTCACATAGTGAGACCTGTTTTGAAGAAGGCTGGGGAAGTAGCTTGGTATGAAAGACCTGGGTTCAGTCCCTAGAACTGCAGATACAGTCTTGATCCCTCGTACCTCTGTTAAGACACAAGTTTCCTCCAGGGAAATGACAGTAATGTGGCTCTCAGGCCAGAGAAGGCAACCTAGGTGGCAGGGCTTTACTGGGGGGGACAGACGTACCCCACTTGTCAAAGGCTGGCTCTCGCCGCCGGGTCCAGCGCTCTTTCAACGCGTACTTCAGCATCTTGTCACTGGCATCTACACTCGTCACGCTGAAGCCCTCTTCCACCAGCATGATGGAGTCCACCCTGGGGAGGGACAGCACGAATGGAGAGGGGTAGGCTGCGGCATGGCACCTCTGCAGGTGACCTCACACATCTGTTCCTCACTGCCACATTCTTTCCTTTACACTTGAGAGTCAGGCATTAATGTTTGAGGCACCCCTATGAGGGGCATGGGAGGCTCTGGGGAGCACTGAGGGGTAGGTGGTAGCCCCGGGTGGACACTCAGGTCTCCCGTCTCTAGGAGACACGGGTCTGAGAAGCTCACATGTGGAAGCTCCTGGCGCACTGCTCTACCTGTGCAAATGTTGATCTTGGCACCACCCAAGGCCATTTCAGAGGGACAGTGGCAGAGCCAAGGATCTGCTGGCCTCTAGCTCCGACCACTGGGGACCTAGCACAGGTCCCCACCTGCAGTCTTGCTACCCATTTCTCACCCGGTGCCACAGGCCACATCCAACACTCGCTGGCATCCGTGCTGGCGCAGCAACCCCAGTAGCCAGGTTTTATACTCGGCTGTGCGGCTGCGGGTGTCCCCAATGTACAGCTGCCACACGCGTGCTGCCTCCCCGTCCGCATACTGGTCTGGGATCCCCTCAGCTGCTACCCCGAGGGAGCGGGTACGGTACACACTGTCCACCATGGTGTGTGCTGCCAGCACAGGGCCACCTGCATTTTATCTGTGGCCCATGCCGCACTTGGCCAATGGCAGTGGAGTGTGGAGACACGCCCCCACGTGGCTTTACTCAGCCACGCCTGGTCTGGCCTAAACCCTGGCTCCCACTTTGCTTAACCCCAGCACTGCCAAAAGGTGGGGTAAAGCTGGTCAGTTGTCCACTCTACCCCATTGGAATTGAGAAAGAAAGCAAACTCAAAATCCACACAGACCTGATCCCCTGGGTGGGCAGGGCTGGACCGTGCCCAGCTCAAAGAAAGGAGGGATGTCCCTCCCACTGAAGGCGGTCACCAGGGCACAGCAGTTGCAGTACTGGCAGAGCCCTGCCTGGCCCTAGGGCCACTGCCCATATGGAGACAGGTGCCATTTATGAAGACTGCAGCATCAGGCTTCGTGAGTTCAGACCTGCAGGCCTGGTGTGGTGGTGCATGCCTGGCATCTCGAGGAGGTTGGGGGGGCAAGACCAGTCTGGATTGTGCCACAAAATATAGAAGGGCTGTGGTGAGGTGCCTCTAGATTTGACCCCTATACTCCAGCGCTGTGAAGAAGAAAAACTTAACAGCTGGATGCAGTGGCAGTACCTGTAGTCCTGGTCCTGGAGAAACAGGAGGGCCAGTGGAGCCCAGGAGTTAGAGGCCAGCCTGGGTGATGCAGAAAGACCCCATCTCTGAAAAGCAAACTGCCCCATTGCACATGATAAGACCCTCTGCTGCTGCTGGCCCATGTCTGTAATCCCAGCACTGTGGGAAGCTGGGGCAAGAGGATGGCAAGTTCAAGCCCAGCCTGGACAATTTAGCAAGACTGTCTGAAAGGACTAGGGCTGGAGCTCCGAGGAGACGCTAGGTTCCACCCCAGCAACCGCTGAAATCACCTGCCTCTGCAAGGAGATGCTTGGGGGAGCACTTTAGGGTCCTGTGTTACAGTGCTCTTGGTCCTCAGATTTCTGTCCTGATCAGAGCTGGAAGATGTCACCAAGCAAGTCCAAGATCTGCAGAAAAGCCTTCACCACCTTCCTCCATGCTTCTAACTTCAGAATGAAACTAAAGGAGCCTCTCCTCCCCCTAACCGTTCTACCTCCGCAGTGGCCCAGAGCTGGAGGGAGACCAGGGATGGTGTGATCCTCTGGACGTTGTTTTCCTAGCACACAGGTGGTCTCAGATGGGCCTGGACAGGTCATGGCACCTTGGGCTTAGGCACACTAGCTGAGTGTGGTGGCATACACCTATTGTCCCAGCTACCCTGGAGCCTGAGGCAGGAGGATTGAAAGTCCAAGGCCAACCCAGGGGACTTAGTGAAACCCTGTTTCAAAAGGGCTGGGGTGTAGCTCAGTAATAGAGTGCTTTGTGAAGCTCTGAACTCTATTTCTAGCTCTGCAAGGAAAACAAAAGGTGTGTGAGGGAGGTTTGTTCATGCATGAGTACTGCAGTGCTGCATGACTGCTGTGAAAGTTTGGGTGTCACAGGACCCCACATGTATGGTGCTGTCATTCACACCACAGAGCTCATGATGGGGCTGGATATTTATAATGGTAGTTTTCTGGCCAGTATTCAGTTGAATGCCTCATTCTAACAAGATTTACAGTAAAATGACACTGAGACAGCATTGCAAGTGTGAACCCAGCTGGGTAAACAAGAACCTAGTTAAACCATTTTTTTAAAACTTTTTTTTTTTTAAAGGGCTATATAGCTCAGACCCTGGGTTCAGTCTCAGTATGGCCCAGTGGTGCTGAATGGAAAATCCACACAACACCTGGAGACAGGAGGCAGATTCTAGGAGCTGCCTTGAGTGACGCTCCAGAGGGCCCTGAGACTACACTGTCTGTTGCTGTGGTTCTTCATCTATAGTTACTTTGCAGAGCCAAGGTCTAAACTTCTGAGGCAGTCAGTGACTACTGAACTCCACTCCCGGCCGCACCCAAGGTCCTCCCTGAGCCATTAAAAAGCAGCTTGTGGTTTGTTCCGCAGTGCTCGTGGTGTGGCTGATGGGAACGTGCAGTGATGGGTCCATTCTGGGGTCCGACAAGCTGCTTCTGAGGACAAGACCCTGATCCACGAGAGCTCTGCCCCTCAGGACACGGGTTCTCTTGAGGACTAGGGTGCAGCTGAGCAGTGACGACACACCTGGTACACAGAGCCCAGGGTTCCATACCCAATGCCGCAAGGACAAGTAACAGAGAAAGTAGAGATGGTTGTGAGGTCCAAACCCGGCAAGCCTGCAGCACAGTGGCCACTTAAGCTTCCCGGGTGCCTCATTCCCAGATGACAGTTTCCAACATGGAACTGAGACCTGGTTAACTTGAGCTCTGGAGGACTGCCCAAATGCACAGGGGGACGTGAAAGCATGGTGCGAGGCCCAGATTCATAGACGTCTACTCTATGGGAGGACCTCCTCCCACTGTTCCATACCAGGCTGAATGGGGGCTGGTTGGTGCCACCAGCTGGCCCCAGCACCCGGCAGAATCCCTGCAGCCGTCACAGGTCAAAGAGCAAGCAGACCCAGCACTGCCACCCTCAGGGATGGGGCTACGATTGGGTGCCCGGGCCAACTCCCCAGAAGCCGATAGGGCTTTAGGAATCAGTGACACTCTGGGGACAGAGGTAAACCAGGGACCCACACGCTGTGGGGTAGTGACAGAACAGGGAACTCAAGACTGGCTACAAAAACCCAGGCCAGAGAGCTACAAACTGACTCCTGATCCTGGGTCCCAGCTCCTTCTGTGCCCAACTGGTGGAGGTGGGGGCTAGACCACAAGTCCCAGCCTCAGTAGCTGCTCTCTAACCTCCTGTCTGGGAGGGGCCACTCCCTGGGCTGTGCCTCTGCAGTCCCTGCAGCTCTGCACCCTTAGCCTAGGGAAGAAGGGGTGAGGGTTGTGGGGTGCTCGTCTGGTAGGACATGACCTCTCTGCTCTCTCCTTTCACAAAAAGCCACTTGCTGTCTGCCTTTCTGATAGGCTGGGGCCAAGCCAGATCTGGTGTGTGCTAAGTCTGCTCTCTGCCTGCCCAGGCCTAGCTGTTATTTGCCTTGGAGCTCTTGCTGGTGGGTGGGGGGCCAGGCCTAAGCAACCCAACCAGGTGGATGAAACTCAAGGCCAGCAAGAGGGGAGGGCCCTGGCGGCTGGGGAAGTAGACTTGGAATTTGAGTCTGAGTGCCAGTTATGCCATTTATGAAGAGGACCTGTCACAGATCCCACCTCCCACATGTGTAGTCAGGGTTCTAATTAATACCGCTAATTTCCAGGTGCAGCAGCGCACGCCTGTAATCCCAGCACTGGAGAGGCAGAAGGATCATAGTGGGTTCAAAGCCAGTCTGAACTACATAGCAAGACCTTGTCTCAAAAAAATGAAACAAGGGCTGGGAGCTTAGCTCAGTGGCACAAGTGCCTGCCTCGTAAATGTGAGGTCATAAGTTCGATTCCTGGTACAAAAAAAAAGGAAAGAAATTCAAAAAACTAAACAAAGCTACCACCAATAATGAGGCCCTGCCCCTGCCCAGGACAGCCTGGGAGCACCTGCCCATCACCCCACCACCTACAGCACACAGGGTAACTAGGTGTTGCTGGGGACAGGGTATCCTCTCCTCCAGACTCCAGGACAGGGATCAAGTGTGGTCATCAAGGAACAAGGTCCAACAGCAGGCAGGGCAGACAGAGGTCGGGTGGCAGGACCAGAAAACTACTGACCTGAGGAAGGCATAGGGACAAAAGAGCAAGAGGTGGTGACCAGGACATAGTGCCTGGCACATAGCACAAGTAGCAAGCAGAAGCAGAGGGTAAAGGCAGCTGCCACCCTGCCCAAGGTCACAGCAGGAGGCAGGCCAGGGTCCCCATACCTCAGTGGGCCTTGCCCTAAGCAGCGCCAGGTACTCCCCGCACAGCCACCTGATAGGACCGTGAGGGGCACAAGAGGTACAGGCGCTGCAGGGCCTCTGAGGGAAGGATGCAGGAGTCACAACAAAAGGGCCAACAGGTCTTTACTCTGAGCCCCCAGGAAGGGTGGGCACAGGGCTGGGGGTTCTCTTGGGGTGCATGGGAGGGAGATGGAGGCTGGGCATCCTCCTTGGGCTCTGCAGGTCTCGTCTGGTTCCTGTCCCTCTTGACACACACGGGGTCCTACAAGTCCCAATCCTGTGGCCACCGGAAGCCTGGACCAGGACGGGAACCATGGCTGCTGTGTGCCTGTCCTGGTCCTGAGCCAAGAGGTCTCCAGCTCAGGGTATCACACCAGTCTTCCGTCTGGAGGTTGCTCAGAGCTCATCAGGGGGGCTGTGTGGGAGTGGTGATGCCTTCTGGATGCCCCCTTCCTCCTCATCCTCGGCACCGGGGTCTCCCTCGAGCGCCCTAAGCTCCTTCCTCCGCTGGCTGCTGCCACTGGTCGCCTTGGCCTGGCCGCCCTTCTTGGCCTTCTTCCCTCCCAGGGTGGCTGTGTCACCCTTCTTGCCGGACCATTGCTCTGCCAGGCAGCCTGCGGGCGGGCAGGAGAGGATGGCAGCATCAGGAGGGTGGCTGCAGCCCAGGCACCGAGGTGGGGCTGCTTTGCCCCAGCCCACGGCCCGCTCGAGGACTCACTGGTGTCCTTGCCCTTCAGCACGTGGTTGGTGCACAGGAACTCGGTGAGGTCCTCTTCCTGGTGGTTCCGGTACCAGTCCTCGATCACCTCCTCGAACTCCTCCACCAGCACGTCACACTGTGGGCCACAACATTGGGCTGGCACAGCCCCAATGCCTGCCTCACTTCCCAGAGCTCCCCAAACCTCATGACTACATGACACATGGGTGGCTGGGATTCATCCTAAGCCACCAAGGCACCTGGCCAGGGTCACCAGCTCCTTCCCTCTCCCATACCTGTTTCTTGAGGTCAGCCACCTCGGCAGAGGTCTCATTCCACAGCTCGTAGGGGATGTCCATCACCACCTTGACGCCCTTGTGCACCAGGCTGTGTAGCGTCTCAAAGGTCTCCGACATGCCCTGGGGCCCACAAAGCTGTGGTCACCCACGGTGTGGCACCCTGGCTGTCTGCTATCCAGCACCCCTCTCCACCCTTTCAGGAGGGTCAGCTGTTGCTCTCAGGCTTGCCCTCAGCTACCCCCCAGGCCTTTTTATCTTTCTCTTTCTCGGACTGGGTCCCGTGTCCTATGTTGCCCAGGCTCACATTTGCCATCCTCTAGCCTTGGCCTCCCAGAACGCAGGGACTACAGAGCACAGTGCCACACCGTCTGCCCTCAGGCCTCTTGAACTCAGACTCCCTTTCCAGGAAAGTTTATCTCAGCTTTTCCTTCACCATGCTGGGCACAGCCTGCTCTGCTTCTTCCTGGTGGGAAGAGGGCACAGCCGAGCAGGACCCTTTATTCTGTGAAAACTCTGTTGCTGGGCAGAGTCAAGACACTATCTGTCTCCTTCATGTTCCCAAAGTCACACATGTGCAAACATGAAGGGGCTCGGCCGAAGCTCGGGCACAGCAACTGTCTAACGAGTGAGATCCTGGGTTCTATACCCAGCACCACGCACAAAATTAAAACCATAAACACAGCCTCATCACCTGTGCTCTGTACACAGCTGTGGCGTGGCACACGCGTGGCTTTGCACTTTGCCTGTTTGCCCAGAAGCACACCAGAGAGGAGCTGAGCTCCCGGGCAGCTCCAGCTCAGACCGGTTCTCAGGGCATCAACCCTGCCCCGACTGGGAGGAAGTTTGTTTCCAACTGTTTGCTGTAGAACACAACTTTAAACAGTGTTTATTAAAACAAACATGGGGGCTGGGGACATAGCTCAGTGGCACAGCGCCTGCCTGGCAAGCGTGAGGTGATGAGTTCGATTCCTGGTACCAAAAGAAAGAAAAAAAAGATAAACATGGATTCATGAGCTAAAGTCAGGTAACTTTCTGTTTTTCAGTACTGGGGACTGAACCCAGGGCCTTCACACTGAGCTGCATCCACAGGCCCCTTTTTTAAATATATTTTTTAAATTTTGAGTCAAAGTCTAAGTTGCTAAGTTTCCCATGCTGGGCTTGAACTTGAGATCCTCCTGCTTCAGCCTCCTAAAGTGTGGGGCTTCCTGATGTCCACCACCACACCTGGCTGTCAGAAGAGATTTCAGGGCAGCAGAACAGCCTGTTTGAAGCAGCTTCTCTCCAGGGAAAGACCGTTGTAAGCACACGGAGTGCATTCAGTGTGACACGGGTGTCAGGGTGGGATTGAGGGAGGTATTGTGTGGGTCCGGGGACGTGACAATGGATGCCCCAAAGTAACTTCTGAATCCAAGTTCCGCACATCAGCACTTTGCTGGCTTCAGCTTGCACAAGGCCTTCAGGCCCCTGTGAGCACTGCCACCAGGGTATCTGTGTTTATGTCTGACGAGGGGAGGGACCCTGACAGGAGGCCCTGGCTGTCACGAATATGCCAATTAACACTGACCATGAGCCCACTCAAGAAGGGAAGTGTGCAATCAGCAAGCTAAGAGTGGGCTGAGTCAGGAGGGTTCCCAGGATGCCCGGTGATCACATCTACACTGGCAGGTGCATGCATGCGCATACACACGTACGTACACACACACACACACACACACACACACACACACACACACACAGAGCCTGGGCAAGAGTGTGGCAGAGCCCACCTTGGCAAAGCGGTTGCTGCCGGCCCTCTCCTTGTGCAGGCTGTAATCCAGAAGCCGTTTGCAGATGGTCTCAGTGACCTCGATTAACCGCAAGTCCCTGCCGAGACAGCAGCAGAGATGTGCTGAGTCCCCTCCTGGGGCCCGGTGCATCCCTCCAGCCCTGCTGCCCAGCACCCGCGCGGCTGGCTCACCGACGACGGGAAGGCAGAGCTGGAAGGGAGACAGGTCATCGGGCCTGGGGGCTCGGGAGGCTGGAACACAGACCAGAGAAACAGCTCGGTCACAGCTCCGGGACCCCGGGCCTCCCTCGAGCCCAGCACCCGCTCTGGCGCTGAGCCACAGCCTGGCCAGTCTGTTCATTCAGTCACTTTTTGCCCAACTGGAGTAAACTCAGGGTCTTCTCTATGCGAGGCAAGTACTCTTCTTCAAGTTTTTATTTATTAATGTTTTTTAAAGAATAAAAAATTTATTAGAGACAGAGCTATAGGATGTCCTCAAGAGCATAGTGCAAATCTCAGAGAAATGAGGCACCTTTTATTTATTTGTTTGAGACAGACTCTTCCTAGGTATTCCAGCCTGGCCTTGAACTATGTAGCTCAGACTGGCCTCAAACTTAGAGCCATCCTCCTGCCTCAGTCTCCCAAGTGCTAAGATTAGCATTTACTATCACATTCAGCTTTTGATTTTTCAATAAAGCAAAACATCAGATTTTCATGGGAAAATTGTATATTGTGAAAGCGTAATTATGGCTGACGCTGTTTTTGATTTTAGTATTTTTTGCTGGCAAGAAGCACTGATGGTTGTATGCATCTTGCTCTTATATTACTTTTTTTTTTTTGATACCGGGGATCGAACTCATGACCTTGCATTTGCCAAGAAGGCACTTACACCACTGAGCTAAACCCATGGCCACATCTTGCTCTTATAGATGAGGACTGGCAGAGACAAGGAATCAAGAAGGGCAAGGCCAGGGCAGATCTGGTCTCAGCGTGAGGGCCCCACTTCTCCCTCTGCGAAGGTCCGCGCCCCAGGGAAGGTCCGCCCAGCAGGATGGGGAGGGCGACTGCCAAGCTCCACCCCCCAATCACCAATGGGGCGGGGCTGGGGGGCCTGAGCCTGTGCACTTACGACTTGGTGTATCTGATGCCCGCGGCTTTGCGGTCCAGGATGCCATAGCCCGTGCCAATCACCTCCTTCGTCTTGCCTGTTTCCTCAAAGGCTGACTTCAGCTCCACAGCGACATATTTGCACACTGTTGTGGGGAACACATGACGCCAGCCCCGCCCTGAGTGCGCAGACACCTGAGACAACTGAGGTGGGCAGCCCACCCAGCCTGGCCAGGGCACTGCTCGAGGTGGGCAGGATTCAGTGCCATCCGAGGGCCCTCACACCCCTCATTGCTTCTAAAAACCTCACACACAGCCAGGGTGGTGACATACGCCTGTGATCCCAGCAATGGGGGGGGGGAAGCCTGGAGGACGCTGTGAGTTCGAGGCCAGCCTGGCCCACCTTGGCAAGTTCAAAGCCAGCCTAAACCACATAGAGATCCTGTGTCAAAGAAAAACTAAATCATACATTCCATTCCCAGCACCACAAAGGAAAAAAGAGGGCTGGACTGCAGCTCAGTAGTAGCATCCGTGCTTGCTATTCATAAGGTTCTGGGTTCAAATCCCTAAACCACAGATAAAACGGAACAAAATAAACGCTATTTTTTTTAACCCTCACCAAAAGGAGAGTACTGTAATTAGTTGGCTGTAAAGTGATTGGCCTCAGATTTCTATCATTTAACCAACAATTTGGTCACATAAGGGATGAGATTTTAAGGAAAAACAGACCTGTTACTACAATTTAACTCTGACACAGTGGTGGCTCTCCATAAACTCGTGGCCAGGCCCAGCAACTCGGGGAGACCCTCTCTCAGAATAAAAAAGGATGCACATGTTGAGTCAGAACTGATTTCAACCCCCAATAACACACAAAAACAGCTGCAAATAGGACCTTTCACCCTGACCTAGGTCAGCACCTACCTTTCTTGTACCTCCCAGAACAAGCACTTTCTCCATAACAAAAGCATTACAAAACCTGGAAAACAGTAATCCCTTGGCACCCAGCTGTCCCTATTAAAATTTCCCTAACTCTCCCCCACCAAATGTCCTTTATGACTGTTTTTGTTTGGTTTTGCTTTTTTGAGACAAGATCTTGCTATGTAATTCAGGCTGGCCTTGAACTCGCGGCAATCCCCCTGCCTCAGCCTCCTGAGTGCCAGGATCACCGGCCCATTCCACTATCCTCGGCGTTTTTATGGCTGTCTCACTGCCTGATTTCATGTGTTTCCTGCCATGTGAATGGGTGCCATCCCCGGAAAAGGCCTTGCCCGGCTGTGTCTAGACACTTGCTGTCTCATCTCTTTCCTTGCCTCAGTCACTGCATTATGCAACTCCTGTGTGGCAGGCCCCACTGGGGTCAGAGAGAAACAAGGACCCTTCTTGCTAAGACCCTGAGCCTCAAAGGGGAGACAGCAGTGTAGACCATCACCGCACTGATGCCAGATTCTGTTACTCATTCTCCTGAGAGCCAGTGCATTAAACCTCTGCACCCCCTGGGAGCCCTCCGAGACTGATCCCACCCACTCTGATTTCACAGCCCCTTACCCTCCCTAAGGGGCTCAGCTGTTTCCCTAGTCTCTCCCTAGATTGTAAGAGCCACCAGTGTCCCCATGTACTGGGCTGTTCCTGTGTCTCTGGCGTGAGTGTCTACACAGGGATGGCTGGGGCACTATAGCCGACACAGCGATGCCTACAGCTGAGCAGCAGCTAAGGCCCTGGAATGGAATTCAGTCTGCAGGCCAGGTGCCACCTGCAACACTGACCACGCTGACAGCAGAATGTGGCACAAAACCACAAAAACACAGTTATCACAAAAACACAGAGAAGTGTGGTCAAAATATATGGTGAATGTTGAAATTTTAAATGGTGACACAGGCCTGTAATCCTAGCACTCAGGAAGCTGAGACAGGAAGATCAAGGCTGCAGGATCACTGGGCTACACAGTGAGTTCAAGATCAGCCTGACTACATGATGAGACCCTGTCTCAAAAAAAAAAGGGTTGGGGGTTTAGTTCAGCAGCGTAAGCACCTGCCTGGCAAGTGCAAGGTTGTAAGTTTGATCCCTGGTACAAAAAAAAAAAAAAACCCACAAAAGAATTATCACAGTTCAAAACACACATTGCCAAGAATCCCCTTAAAATCCCCCCCTCTTGGAACACACTCATCTTGTCACGCTCGCCACTTTCTGCAGCGGCTCTGACTGCTCTTTCCTGAGTGTCTTTATGAGATGTGATAAAAATACAGTGATTGCTGCAGCCCAGTGCCATCCACCAGAAAGACAGGCTGGGAAAACATGGTCCTGTGTCCTCACCCACCTCAGTCACCGGATCTGGCACTGTGTGACTCCTGGGTCTTCCACAAAGTCAAAATGACCATGAAAGAGGGACATTTTGAATCAATTCAGGACATCAAGGCACCCAGGGCAGCACAAATACAGACACTCACGAAACAGGACTCCAGAGCTGCTGTAGAAAGTGGCAAGAACAATGGGATTAGTGTGTTCAATGCAAAGAAGACTGTGAGGGGGAGATTCATGGCGATGTCTTTTACTGCAATAAAATTTTAAATACACAAATAAAATTTTGGGGGAGGGAGTACCGGGGATCGAACTCAGGACTGCGCGCTTGCAAGGCAGGCACTTATGCTGCTGAGCTAAATCCCCAGCCCCAGTAAAAAAAAAAAAAACCTTTATATGCAAATGATCACTGTATATTTCAAAGTGCCCATCCCTTGAAGGTTTGCTTGATGAAATTCTGGCCCAAGCACCCTGATCGATGGCTTGTGTGACTCGGAACACACAAACACTCCAAATTCTAAGCTGTGATCTCAGGGTCTAGGGTGCACTAAGGTCCCCCCCCCCCCACCTCGGCTCTCCCTCATGGACCCTCCCTCATGGGCCCTCGGGTTCCCTCTCTGCCTGGCCTGCACTCCAGGAAGCTCCGCATTTCTCTGTCTGCTGCTCCCCACCTCCTCCCTCTTTTCCCATGCTCTCCATGTGCAGTATTCCAAGGCGGAAAAACTGAGGCCTGGGACACTCTCTATTCTCCCCATCAGCCACAACCTTGCTTCCAACTCTTCCAGACATCGCCTCTGGAGAGCTCGCCAGGAAGCACACTCGGAGCTCACGGCACATACCCCAGGCCCCAGACCCATCTGCCGGCTCCTTTCTGGGCAGCTTCTCCTTGCTCTGGCCAGGGCCTGCTCCCACCTGGCTAGTAAGCCTGAAGGCAGTCTTTGTGGGCCAGACTCCATCAGCACTTAATAACAGCGGTGCAGTAATGATAACAAGTACAACATTAAGAGCAGCCTATAGGGTGGAGCTTGCCAAACCGTTCTGTAACTGAAAATCCCTTCTAAATTAATCTTTACCAATCACAAAATGAGGTTAGGCTAGAAAGATCTCTAAGATCTTTGCCAGCTTTGGGCTTCTGGGTGTGTGGCTGTCTCTGAAGCCAAAGAAATGTGAGCTATTCAGGCTGTGTGAATCCTAAGAGGAACAGTGGGGGTTCTTTAGTATTAGAATAAATCAGAAAGTGAAGGAAAGAGGAAGGGAAACATCACTCAGGTCTAGAGCAAGAGGGGCAGAAAGCCCCTGACCGGCGGGACCCACACAGTGTTCTATGAGGTCTGGGGTGGCTAGAACAGCTCACTTTTCATCAGGCAAATGGAAGGATTATGTGCTCCAAACCACTCACTGCATGTCCAGAGCTTAGGGAACATCTGGGCCAGTGCAGGCTTTGAATTAAGATGAACCAGATTCACAGCCAACTTTCTGGGGAGCCTGGGGCAAAGGGTCAGAAAGGAAACGGGAGACTGGAAAGGTCAGGGGGGAAAACTGAGAAATAGAGGGAGACCCTTCAGGGTCTTGGATCTCTGGCCAGCACTCAACACACCTGCGTCCACCTCTTGTCAGTTTTTGGTTTTTGAGACAGTGTCTCATTGTATAGTTCAGGTCGACAGCAAACTCACTGCAATCCTCCTGCTTCAGCCTCTTGAACGCCGCATTTACCGATGCCGGCTCCTGCTTCCGCTTGTTTTGGAGACTTACTTTTTCTCAGTATTCCTAAAATCTTCCTCCATTACCCGCTATCGCCAAGCTCCATGTCCCTTACCAAAATGTCCCTCTTAAGGCCTAGGACCCTCCTCCTTCCTCCACACCCCCGCAACCCCCATTTCATCGCTCCTGTTATAAACAGGAACAATGCCTGGGTGCCTACGGGAGACTGAGCATCTGAGACCAAGTCCCGGTCCACAGGAGCCGTTAGAGGGGGCCACGGCATACTGCACAGCGGGGAGGGAAGCGAGGGCGGTCTCGGCTGCCGCTTCCCCGTTTCAGTTCCTTAAACTCGCAGAGGCTGCCAAGCCAGGCCTGCCCTCCTCTGGGCGCCCCTCTCCCCACTCCTCCTCACCTCCCTACTCTCACTACCCTGCAGGCTCCTGCACAACGTTTTGCCGATGCCCCCCCGCACCCTAACTCCAGGAGGGATCCGCTGCTCCCCCCGTGTCCTGAGCCTCCCTTGCCACGGGATCCCTAGCATCCCAATGCCCAGCACCCAGTCCAGCACCCACCCCTGCACCCAGTGGGTCCAAGCACTGGGCCCCAGCCTGGATCTTAGCTCCGCCCCGGCCCCGCCCCCTCACCTTCGCATTTGCTGGGCAGCCGGACCCAGTCGGTCTCCTCTGCCCGGGCCTGGCGTGGGCCCAGCTCCGGGGCTGGCAGCAGCAGCAGCAGCAAAGGGAGAAGCGGAAGACAGCGGGGCGCGAGCTCGATCAGCGACTCCATGACCCAGGCGGACCCGACCCGCGCCGACCGGGAGCCACTTCCTCCCGCTGCGCGCGCCCAGCAGCTTCCCCGGGCCGCTTCCGGGACTGCGCACGTGCCCGGCGTAACCACGGCAACCACGAGCCCCCCCCCTTCCCTTGGTGCCTCAGCCCGCCTTCCTAATGGACGGACGACGCAGCCAATGACATTTCTCGGTGTTTGTCTTCTAGTCAATAGCAAGACGAGTCTTGCTCGGCTTCGGTCAATGAGAGAGCAGATGGTGGCTACATTTTCCCACCCCCTAACCGAGGCACTGGGAGAAGCTAGAGGACCAGGACACAGGCACTACAACACCAGGTCTGGCCTTACGCTTTTTTAAATAGGGAGGGAAATGGGGAGGGGGGGAAAGAAGATATATCATGTATAGATACAAATTATCTGTGATGAATGTGATCATCCTGTATGTCAAAAATGTACCAATAAAATTCGATTGGAAAAATAATTGTTATCCTCGCAGTCACTCTAGTTGTCACCTTGCTGGGGGACGTCAGTGCCCAGTGACCCTGCATTTGCCCTCGTAGGAGATGGAATCCATAACTTTCTCCCTAGCGCGGTTCCTGACCACACGAGGTCCACCCGGTTGCTATGCGACACAGGCTGCTTGTGGTTGGAGCACTGGTGGAATAAAGTTTATCGAGCAGATGGTAAAATGCTCAGGCGTTTTCTTTGCAGAATGTAAGCTCAACCCCTTTACTGTCCTATCTGTGTTTTGGAATCTGAGCTCCCAGAAGGCAGGAACTTGGCAGATGTGCAGCTGTATTTTCCTTTCTTCCGCCTCCCCAGCAGCAGCAGATTCTGAGCTGGTTCCAGGACGTAGTGAGCAGGTCCCCTCTCTATGTCATCAGGAGGACTCTGGGTCCTTGGGGCTGCTTCAGGTGGTTCCCAGGCTCAGTCCCATGGACACACACAGACCAGACTGCTGCTCTGGGAAATCTGTAAATTGCACTTTTGCCCATAAAGCAAAAATGTTCCCTACTTCCTTGTTTCCTCCCCCAGAAGGTGGCTATCCTGTCGCTTTAGGAAGACTCAGGTGGACTGAGGCCCAGGCCTTCATCATTTTCTGGCTGCAGCATTGGTCCCAGGCACTCTAGGGAGGCAGGACTGCCACAGGAAGAGTCCACATCACCCAAACAGGTCACTTCCTCTCCTGATGCCCAGGGAGACAAAAAGCCTCAGACAGGACATTCGCAGAGGCACAATTAATTTGCTGGAAGCCAAGAACTCAGAGGCAGACCTGAATGGCAGAAGGGACCATAGCTCAGGAAGTACAGCCACAGCTGCCCCGTCCCCCCAGCCTGCACCATGTTGGGGAGCAGCAGGCCCACGGGGTGGGAGAGGCTCCAGCCCAGAAACCGTAGGGCCCCCTTGACCCTTAACTTGAAGACTACAGAGAGACAGAGAGGCAAGGAGAGCCTGCAAGGGTCATCAAGAGGAGACAGCTGACATGCCAACTCAGAGAAGCTGGTGTCACTTCCACCAAGCGGGGGACAGTGAGGCATAGTTGCTGCCTCACCTCACCTGATCATTAGACTGTCCTGCAGTGCCCAGGGGACACTCAGAGAATCCCTGGGGAGAGGCTGTGTTTCCTGGAAGCTCTGAGGACATGGGACACACAGATCAGATGTCACTGTGCAAACTTCATAATCCATCAATGCAAGAATCTTCATTAGAGCCAAGCGCCCTGGCGCACACCTGCAGTCCCATCACCTGGGGAGCTGAGGCAAGAGGATCACCACAAGCACGGGCTACATAGGGAGTTCAAAGCCAGCTTGAATTAGCTTGTCTCAAAAATAAAGAAATAAGAGCTGGGTGTGGTGATACAGGGCTGTAATTCCAGTCTGTGGGAGGCTGAAGCAAGACAGCTGCAAATTTAAGCCCACCCTGGGCAGACTGGTGATTTAGCAAGACTCTATCTCAAGGTTTTTTTTTTTTTTTTTTTTTTTTTTTTTTTTG
>PVJX010005267.1:0-52320 GCA_004027295.1 Dolichotis patagonum | reverse complement strand
GAAACACGGCAGAACCAAAGCAGCCAGCCTCTTCATTGCCTGGCTCATTGCTGACACTTGGTGAATATTTGTCAAGAGGATAAATTAAGGCCCTGGTTTGATCAACAGCGCACAGGCGTGGCATCACCTGGTGCTCTGAGCACTGGGCTGAACCTGTTTCCAGGCTCCAGGTTCTGTCCCTTCCGTTGAGTGCAGAGCCCAGCGCCCTCCGCAGGCTCCTGGTTCCCCGCCTGCTCTTCACAACTGGGGTCAGACCAGGGTGGCCTTGCCTAGCACCTGACTGTGGGAAGACAGAGGTGGGCAGCTTCCTCTGGCCCTGCAGCTCCAGCTTCCTGTGCTTAGGAAGCCTCCTCCTTCAGGGAACCAACCCAGAGTCCTGTGCCGCTAACTGCCCAATTCCTGCTCCGCCTCACATAATTATCACATAATAATTATATATTGACCATTTAAAATTATTTTAAAGCATATTTTCTTTTTCTTTTTTTTTTTGTACTATGGATGGAACTCACGATATTTTCATTTTCTTGTGTGTAAATTCTTTAATTGTGCTCAATTCTCTGCCCCTGGAATGCCCAGGGTCTGGGCAGATCTGCACTAACCAGGGCTCTTAATGTGAAGAGGGGACACAGCCTTCATTTTCCTGAAGCCCTCAGTCTGAAAGGGGAGGCAGACTCAGACCCAGGAAACCCAGTCAACTGGAGGAGGCAGGTCACATATTACAAAATGCTCAGAGCTTGCTAATGTGGTGGTGCACATCTGCACTGGAGGCTGAGGCAGGAAGATTGCAAGTTCAAGTCCAAGTTCAAGTTCAAGTCCAAGTTCAAGTACTTAGCAAGAACCTGAATCCAAACAAAGCTCTGAGTCTTGGGAAAGGAATCCCAAGGGTGTCCTGAGCAGCAGGCTGGACCCCATGGGTACAGCAGGTCCCCTCCTGACCTGGGTGGCAGGTGCCCCTTCAGCAGTCCCTTGGTCACTGCAGCCTGGTGCCGGGATGGTAGCTGTAAGTGGCTGCAGGAGGCCAAGGCGGGCAGGTGCAGGTCAGGAGCACGTTGCCCAGCAGCAGCTTGAAGAGCAGCAGCCTCAGGGCCGCCAGCCACAGGCCCTGGGCCTGGGATCCTGTACAGGGAGGGGCGGGGAGGACTGCAACAGCTGCAGGAGCTTCTCCTCTGCCCTGGCCTCGCCTGGCTTCCCTGTCCCTCCACCAGGGGGCCCTTGCTGATGTCCTCGGAGGGCCTTCCCAGCCCTCATGGGCATCGGACTGGCAGGATTAGCATCTGATGCCCACAGTAACCAGCCCAACCTTCTTTATTTGCTCAAAAAACAGACTTCGCAGCACTGTGGGAGGCTGAGGCAAATTTCTCTCTCTCTCTCTCTCTTTTTTTTTTTTTTTTTGGTGCTGGGAACTCATGACCTTGCACTTGCCAGGCAGGCGCTTATGCCACTGAGCTAAATCCCCAGCCCAAATATAGAAATATTTTAAAGGGTTGGGGATGTTAGTGCTACTCTGCTTTCGGTGGCCTGTGCTCGATGAGGCTGGGGAGGGAGGGCCCCACGCTATCTGATCCTAGGGGAGACTGAGGCCCAGCCTTTCCGCCAGCGCTGCCCTGGGCTGAGATCCTGGGACCCAGCAGCAGGTCCCTGCTCCGGCCGCGGTCCCGGCCCGCTCTGGCTCCCAGCCCGGCCCTGGTACTCACGCCCCGGAGGCTCCTGGAAGCAGGTCCCGGCGCGAGGGGCTGCTCCTGCCGGCCAAGGGGAGGGCGGTGTGTCGGTGCCCGGGAGCCGGGACCAGGCGCCCCCACCCGGTGCGCCAGCCCCGGGTGTGCGGCTTCCAGGGCCCCGGGGCTCCCGCCCCCCGGCCGCCTCCCTCCCCAGCCCAGGCGCGCGGAGCCGCGGCGCCCCCACCTGACAGCCGGAGGGGCTGCGAGCTGCGGCGCGGACCCCCGGGCCCGGGCTCTGCGTGGCAGACCAGGGGCTCCCAGGCTGCCGAGTCCTCGGCGGGCAGGGACAGCTGGGCCAGCGTGGTCCAGGTGCCGTCGGTGGCAGGGGCCGGGCCATAGGTGAAGGCGTCCAGGGCGCTGCCGTTGCCGGCGGAGAACCAGACGGGACTGTCCAGGCCGGGGGGTGCGACGTCGAGGACCAGGCAGACCACCAGGGTGCGCGGCTCCCCGGCCACCAGCAGAGTCACCGGCGGGGCCAGGGAGGGGAAGGCCGCACCTGCAGGGGGCACACAGCGTGGCCGCCGGCTCAGCGCGCCTCCTCAGCCGCACCCCTCTGTGGGCGAGGGCTCCGGGTCTGTCTTTCTATCTGTCCTCCTCCCTCACCACCCATTCACCCATCCCTTGCTTGTTTGACCCTCTATCTTCCATCCTCCATCTATTCTTCCTACCTTCCACCTGTGTGTAATGGTCTGTCTGTCCACCCATCTGTCCTCTTCCCCCCACCCCTTGTGTTGTGTTTTGTTTTTGTCTTTTTGAGAAAGGGTCTTACTATGCAGTTCAGGCTGGCCTTTGGCTCACTTTGTAGCCCAGGTTAGTCTTGAACTTGCAGTGATCCTCCTGCCTCAGCCTCCCCAGTGCTGGGATTACAGGAGTGCGCCAAAATGCCTGACACCTCCCCCCCCCTCCAGTCTTGGTTTCTGAGACAAGGTCTTGCTATATAGCCCAGGCTGGTCTCAGACTTGTGGTGATCCTCCTGCCTCAGCCTCCTAAAGCCAGGATTACAAACGTGTTCCTGGCTCCATTTGTCTGTCCTTCTGCCCACTTGTCTATATTCTCCAAGCTCCTTTCTATGCCATGTACTGGGGACATAACAAGACATTGTCCCTGTCCTTGAGGAACCCAGTTGCATGGGAGAGACAGCAGGTGTGTAAGCAAAGCTCATAATACCATGTGCTGGTGGCCTGGGGACAGCAGTCACCTCTGGAGAGGGAGGAAAGAAGGCAGGGCCTGGAATTAGAGCAAAAATGTCAAACGCATCAGTGACTTTTTTTTCTCTGATTCAAATGCTGACTATTTCCCAATCTGGGTGGAGTGCGTGGGGGCCTGCGTTCTCACTCCCAGTCCTTCTCTCTACGTCTGTGTTTTCAGTGGGAGCTGATTCGGTTTGGGGTGCACATGGTGCCAGGGATGAGACCCCAGGCCTTGTGCATGCTACATGGCACTCAGCCGCTAACAACTTTTAAAAGTGGTTTTGTTTGTACACATCCCACACAGTTCACAAAGTCAAGATCTAATATCTCATAATTTAAAAATAAAAGTGGTATAGCACTGACAGTATTTACTTGTCCCACAATTTTCAGAGCAGTCCTTGAGTTTCCAGTCTTACTCTTTTTAGTGAAGATGACGCGTCTAAGACATAACGAAACGTTATATTTGGAATATCTGGATTTTTGAACCATCTGCAAATTGGCAGCCTGAGTTTTGCACAGCCAGGCTGAAGACCTACTCAGGCCGCTGGGAACTGCGGGGGAGGTGGTGACAGGAACCTCCGAGAGACTGGGGGCGCCACGTAGCCAGGCTAGAACCATGTCGGGGAGGTGGCCAGTGAGGGTTTGGACTCTGGGACTCTGGAGCCCGAGGGCCTTCCCACTTTGAAGCTTGCCTGTGACTCTGTCTTGGGTTCCACAGACAGAACCAAAGACGTGGCTTCTGGAAGGGCAGAGGACTCAGGGGTGCAGTCTGTCCCTCACGGTAACGAGGTTAGCAACACCAGCCCCATAGAACTGCTTTTGAAAAGGCCATAAGTGTCAAATGCCTTGGCAGATAAGTTTCAGTATTATTTATTTTTCCTTCTTTTTTTTTTTTTTTTGGTAGTGTTGGGGATTGAACGCAGGATTGAATGCAGGAGTGCTGTGCTACGCTCCCAGTGCCCCTGTACCCCCACCTTTTTTTGAGATGGGAGTCTTACTATGTTTCCCAGGTTGGCTTCAGGCTTGTGATCCTCCTGTTTCAGCCTCCCTGGTACCTTGGCTTATGGGCCCACACCATGCCTCTAAGTGTGTTCTTGATGTTACTATCACTAAGGCAAAGAAGGGAAATAGGAAAGCTAGGAGTGAGCCCTGGACCTCCAGCTTCTCAAACCTCCTCAGCTGTACAGAAAGAGCCAAGGGCTGCCTCACTGCCTCTGTGAAGCCTGCCAGGATTGCATTTCCTCACCCCAGTTTCTTCCTTCCTGCATCTCAGGCCTCTTGCTGTGGGCTTGCCCTGGTCCATCTGTGCCACCAAGGGGGTACTGGGGACACACCATAGGTTATCTGGGATCAAGGAGTCCCCATGAATCTGGTTGCAATAACATATACCTAAAATTCCAGCACTCTGGGAGGCTGAGGCAGGAGAATCACAAGTTTGAGCTCGTCCTAGGCAATTTAGCAAAAATCTTGTCTCAAAGTAAAAGAGAAAAGGAAGCTAGGCATGGTGACATATGCCTGTGATGCCAGCACTTGGGGGTGCTGAGGCAGGGTTACTGCAAGTTTGAGACCAGCTTGGGCTTCATGAGTTCAAGGCCAGCCTGAACTACACGGGGAGACCCTGTCTCAAACCAACCAACCAACCAACCAACCAGAAAACAAATATAAAGTAAAAGAGAAGAGGAAGCCAGGCGTGGTGGTACACTCCTGTAATCCCAATATGTAGGAGGCTGAGGCAGGAGGATTGCTGAGTTTGAGGCCAACCTGGGCTACACAGTGAGTTTAAGGACAGCCTGAACTAGATAATGAGACCGTCTCAAAAATGTGGTGGGTCTCAAAAAAGGTTGGTGATGTAGCTCAGTGTGAAGGCTCTAGGTTCAGTCCTTAGAGCCAATAAATAAACAAATAAATTTACTGATTCATGAAAATGACCCGTGACTCAGAGGTCAAATACGTCCCCTGCAAAACACACACACACACACACACACACACACACACGCGCACACACACACACGCACACACACACACGCACACACACACACGCACGCACGCACAGCTGCTCACGCCCCCAGGTCACGCCAGAATTTTCCCTGGGACGCTGGAGCTCTGTGGCCTGGCCTTGACCTTGAGAGGCTGATTATCACCCTAGCAAGGCACTGAGGTCTGGGGACCCCGCCTGGGCCACTGGGCCAAGGAAGTAGGACATGGACTTGAGACTCCCAGCCGCGTTGGCACCCGGCTCCCCAGGAGCAGCACTGGCAGCCAGGACCAGCTGCGTCCTGTCCCACTGCTCACACCACCTACCACAGCCTGGCTGCCTCTGCCCCACCCTGTCCCAACCTCTGTGGATGCAGATCTGGGCTCATCGCTCTGCACAGTGGTGCCAGGGCTGCCTGGCCACCGGCACTGCTGCAGGGCAGAGGCCCGGGATGGAAAAGAGGGCGGGAGCCTGGTGAGCCCAAACCCAGGGGTCTTGCCCTGTGTCTTTGCACCCTGCCCGTACCCGGGGAGGCCCAGAGAGCACCGAGAGGACGCAAAGGGGCTCACCTGTGGGCAGGGCTGGGCACCCGAAGGCCAAGAGAAGCAGCAGCCCCGTCCCCGCCATGGCCCACGGGAGGCGGCTGGGCGCAGGTGGAGGCGCAGCCTGCAGGGAGTCACCCACAGCCAGCTGTGCCCCAGCTGCTCACCACAGCCGTTTCCCATCCCAACCCACCGTGGCCCAGCCAGCGTGGGAGCGCTGTGAGGAGCAGGGTGCCCCCCTTCTGAAGAGTGGCTCAGGGGGTGAGGCCTGCCGGGCCCCTGCCAGCTGCCGGGCCCAGAGCAGCTCTGCACCCACCCGCCCCAATGCCGTGCCTCCATTTCACAGGGGACAACCGAGTGTCCCGAAAGTGTGGCGGCAGGGGACAGCGCCCGCTGGGGCTTAGATCCCTCCCGGATGGCGCCTCACAGCCAGAGAGGGACCTTTCTTTTTTTCTTTTTCTCTTTTTCTTTTTTGTAGAATTACATGTTGAACCCAAGCCCTTTACACTGAGCTACACCCCCAGTTCCCCTACCTGTCCCGTCCCCCCCTCCTCCGCCACTTTTTTTTTCTTTCAGACAAGGTCTCATTAGGTTAGTAAACTGCTCAGGCTGGGCTAGAACTTGTGATTCTCCTGCCTCAGTCTCTTGAGTGCTGGGATTACAGGTGTAACCACCACGCCTGGCTTCAAATCCCCTTTTTAAAATAAAGTTGTTAGCTGGGTATGGTGGCACATGCCTGTAATTCAAGTACTTGGGAGGCTGAGGTGGGAGAATCATGATTTCAAAGCCAACCTGGGCTATGATAGTTATTTCAGGGCCAGCCTGGACTGCACAGTGAGACACACTTTTCCCCCCCAAAAGCCCCTCAATTGTTTACTGAGCAACCCTTCCTGCCCTGTTATCGGCGAGCCCTTCCTTACTGCATGAAGTCTTTCATACAGACAGACTTGTTTCTCCCCAGCTCCTAGAGCTACTTACTCCAGTGCCAGCCTCATCCCCGTCCCCAGCCACTTTGATCGCCCCATGGCTCCCCGTCACGGCCCCTGGAGGCTGTGGGCTCCCCAAGTTCCCAGGCCATCGAGCCAGGTGCGCAGCCACAGGGATCTGCGGGGAGGGAAGCCAGATGTCCTAACGACTCTTGTGTGACCACATCACAGATGGGGAAGGCCCTCCGGTCCTCCTTCGGACAGCAAGGCCAGGCCTCTCCACCCAGCTGCCTGGTTGTTCAGTGATGTGTCCAGCCTCACCCCACTCAGCCTGGGTACTTTTAGCTGGTTTGTTTTCTGTCTTTTTTTTTGTTTGTTTTTTTGTTTTTGTTTTTTTTTGTTGTTGTTGTTTTTAGTATTGGGGATTGAACCCAGAGCCTCTGCACTGAACTACATATTCTGGTCCCTTTATTATTTGTTATAATTTTGAGACAGGGTCTTGCTAAGTTACTAAGTCACCCAGGCTGGGCCGGAACTTGCTATCCTCCTGCCTCAGCCTCCTAGAGTGTGGGGATTGCAGGATTTGGAGGCATTCTGGGCCTGTTCTGGGAATGTCCCTCTGCCCTAAGGTTCCTAGAGAGCCCTGCCCTGAGCTCTGGTCTCAGGGCCTGGGCGCTGCACCTCCGCTCCCAAAAACCTATACCCTTATTCACCTGAGATAAGCCTTGCAGGAGAGGAGCCAGGAAACGACAGAAATGCAGCCGTCGGCCCTGGAGAAGTTGCTGCTCTCACCATGTAATCTGGGACAGCGCCCAGAGCGTGACAGGTTGGCACATGCGCAGAGACATCGGTGGTGAGCGTCCATCATTTACCAAATGGAAATTGCAGTGGCTGGCACTGGGAGTGGGGCTCAGGACCCAGTGATTCCACGAGATTACAGTGAACTGAGCCAAGTGTTGTGGTGCAAGCCTGTAATCCCAGTGCTCAGGAGGCTGAGACAGGAGGATCACATATTCAAGCCTACTTTGGGGAATTTGGAAATTTAATGATTCTCTGTCTCAAAATTTAAAAAAACAAAAAAACAACTGTTTAAAAAGGGTTAAGAATGTACCTCAGGGCCGGGGATTTAGCTCAGTGGCTTAAGCGCCTGCCTGGCAAGCGTGAGGTTGTGAGTTCGATCCCTGGTACCAAAAAAAAAAAAAAAAAAAAAAAAAAAAAAAAAAAAAAAAAAAAAAAGAATGTACCTCAGTGTGAAAGTCCTGGATTCAACCCCCAGTGTGCAAATAAATTAGTAAATAAGAGTGAAGCCAGGCTGGGTGTGGTGGTACACATTTGTAATCCCAGTGTTTGGGAGGCTGAGGCACAAAGATTGTTGCAAGTTCGAGACCAACTTGGGTTACAAAGTCCAGCCTGAACTGCATAGTGAGACCCTGTCTCAGAAAGACCGGAAAAGAAGTCTTTTTTATTGAAGGCAAGGAAACTCATAAGAATTAAAGAAGGTCAACCCAGCTATTCTCCTTCTGGGTATCTTCCCTAAAGAATTAAAAACATCATACCACAGTGATATATGTACACCATGTTTTTAGCAGCACAGTTTATGATAGCAACATTTTGGAAACAACCTAAATGCCTGTTGACTGAGGGATGGATAAAAAAGATGTGATATTTTTACACAATGGAGTACTACTCAGTCATAAAGAATGATAAACTGGACATTTTATAGGTAAATGGATGCACCTTGAGAACATACTCATTAGTGAAATAAATAAGAAACACATGTGTAAACATTGTATTGTTTCATTAGTGTGACAAGCTGAAAGAAAAAACACATGTATATGTGTATGCATATGTATATAAAAATAAAAATAGTTATACTACTGATTTCTCTGAGTTCGCTGAAGAGAAAGATTTGTGCTGGTGTTGTTCGAACAGTTGAATGCCGATGTCTTGTGCTCTGGGTGAATGATTTGGGGAAGGCAATGCACAATGCATGTACCATTGTTGCTCCCTGACTGACATGCTTTGAAATTTTGTTGTAGTTTTTTCCTTCTCCTTCTCCTTCTCCTTCTCCTTCTCCTTCTCCTTCTCCTTCTCCTTCTCCTTCTCCTTCTCCTTCTCCTCCTCCTCCTCCTTTTTCTTCTTTTCCCTTTTTATCTTTGAATAATATGGATTTTAAAAAAAAGAATTGAAGAAGGGCTTATAGCAGGTTCGGGAATCTTCTAAAGGTCTAAAGACGGGGCCCAGAAGCATGTGCTGTATCAGCAGTGTGATAACCACGGCCCAAGCAGAAATCCTCTGGCCGTGTGAGAAGGAGACTCTGTTCTGACTGTGGGGTGGAATTTCCTGCCAGCTCTGGGGGTTTAGCTGTTCATGACCTCATGTGAAAGGAGCATGAATCTGCAAGGCTCGTGTAGGGGCAGCTGAGGGGTTTCTGGAAAATCTGTCCAAGCCAACTGCAAGGAACATCGCTTGCTGGTGCAAATCCCACGAGAGCAGCCTGGCAGCCACCACTGGGAACAGCAGCTGGGTGAGTGGCTGAACTGTGTCAACAGGCGTGTAGCTGGCCAGGCCAGAGGGCTCTGCAGACGTGGCTCAGGGACGTGACTGATTGTATGGGTCTCAGGATGGCACCTCACCTCCACGGATCTGATGTTGGATCTGCTGTTCCCGTAGCTGTTGTGCCAACCTGGGTTCTTTCATACCCAATTTCCTGGGAAAGAGAAAGACAGCAACTCTTTTATGTAAGCTGCTGTTATTCTGGGTTTTCTGTTGCTCGCTGCTAAAACAGATCCTGACTAAAGCACGTGCTGCATGTTCTGGGTCGTAGCAGGGAAACGGATGGGCAATTTGCAGGGAGCTGGAGAAAGAGCTGTTTTAAAGATGTGGGCAGGGTACAGAGAAGGCACAGGCCCACGAAGAAGCTGCTATGGGATCCGAGGCCACAGGGAACTGTGACCTTCTGGTGACAGGCGTGCTGTGACCCACACATGGAGGAGAATGTGAGCACAGACTCCTGGGCCTCACTGTTCCCCTGTCTGAGCCTGGCTGGTGCCCCTCCTGTCTGTGGAAGTCCCTGGGCATAACTTGGCCTCCTGGGACCCAGTGGAGGTGAGGAGGCTGGATTTGGAGAGACTTTGGTCATGATATCTTGTTTGTTTGCTTGCTTCTTGGTCATTTGGTTATGATTTTAAATATATATATTTCTGGGCATGGTGATGCACCTCTGTAATCCCAGCACTCCACTCAGGAAGCAGAGGCAAGAGGATTGCTGCAAGTTCAAGGCTGGCCTGGGCTACATAGTGAGTTCAAGGCCAACCTGAACTGCATAGTGAGAACCTTGTCTCAAAAAACCCAAAAGATTAAATTAAAATGTTTTGCATCCTGTAGAGTAGCACTTGACCTTCCAGGGCGTAGCTTTCCAGCTCTATCCTAATGAGGCCAGCCCACCGCCAGCTGGCTGCTTCCAGAGCATGGGGCAGGGATTTGTCATCTATACATGTCCTTGGTTGGAGCATGTGTGCCCCAGATGGAGGTTACCGATGTCCACTTCACAGTGACAGGGCCAGCGTTCTGTGAGCCCACGGATGGTGGCACCCTGGGAGGAGACAGCAGAGTCATCCTAAACTGTATGGCAAAGCTGTGTCCCTGCAGGTGGCAGTCACCATGGGAACAGTGACTAGGACACCGGTCAGCCCGAGAGCAGGTGACTGTGACAGAACCCGAGCTTCCATGCCCTACGCCAGGGCCACTTACACACAGGTCCCCAAGCACACCTGGCAGGGGGAGCTGCACCATCACCCTGGTGATCATTTGTCTTTCCGCCGTACTGCGGACCACTGACCTTGTGGCCTTTATTTTTGCCGGTGCTGGGGACAGAACGCAAGGCATCATTTTGTGGAGTGTGTGCCGTACACTGAGCTGCACCCCAGTCCACTTTGTCCTTGATATTGGGCACCACAGTCAGGGCCCTGCACCCCAGAACCCTCGATGCCACAGTTGTCCCTGAAATCAGGGAACCCAGTCCCATCCCTTCATCCGGTGACTGCAGTCACCAGAGCAAGGCAATGATCTGGTGGCTGTCACCAAGGATTTAACAGCTTAGCAAAGGGAGTGCTTTGAAGCCTCCTAAGCAATGCAGCTGGGGGACTAAGAAGGCTGCACATAATAAAGCCACCCAGAACTGTCAGCTAGACTTCCCTCATTCGCCAGGGAGTCCTGGCACCTCAGGCTTGTTACCTGTGGGCTGCCATCAAGCCTGGCTTTAATGAACCAGGTCATAGGCTCCCCACACTCCCCCTGGGTGGCTGATCCAGCACGTTAAATCCCAGGTCTTAGATGAGGGCTGTAGCATGGGAGGGTTCTACCCTCCCAGCCTTGCTCCCCACAGCCCTGCAGCACTGCCAGGCCGCCACTCCAGGACAAGGGCTTGTGCTGCTCCTCTAGTATCTCCTCTGGGATCTAACTCACCATGGCCAAGCTACTCAGGAGGCTGAGGCAGGAGGAAGTTCACGTTCAGCCTGGGCAACTTAGTCATTTAGTAAGATTCTGTCTCAAAATTTAAAAAAAAAAGCAGTGAGGCTATAGTTCAGTGTGAAGGTCCTATGTTCAATTTCCAGCACGACAGAAATAAAGAAAAAAAAAGAAAAAGAAAAATCAGGGAACGTATGGACTCTTGATTTTATGTGCACTCAAAATTTAATACACCAGGTGTAATAGGTGCTACATTGTGCCAGTTGAGAAGTTTAGAAGTTTAATGAAGTAATTCAGCAACGGGCTGGGGTCCTTGCTTTGTAAACATCCTAATCTTCTGCAAGAGGAGGGCAGGAGATTGTGAGCACTACAGGGGCCCTGGAGGGATGTGGTGGGGGGGAGCCTGCTTACAATATAAGGGAGGAAAAGAGGCTTGCTCTTCCCCTGTTTTGCTCTTATTGCTTTTTCTGTCTTCTGCTGCCATGAGTTGTTCGTCTCTGCCACACCACCCTTCCTTGGAGCCAGCTGGTTACAGACTGAAACTTCCACAAACTGTGAGCTAAATAAACCTATTCTTCCTTAATTTGGGGTATCAGGTAGAATTTGGTACAAGGTGTGGAATCATTGCTGTAACTAACCTGACCATGTGGTTCAAGAGCCTTTGCAAAAAAAAAAAAAAGAAGAAAAAAAAAAAGCCTTTGCAAATGGCTTGTAGAGAGTTCAGAGATATCATCTGAAAGAGCAGAGCTGGAATGGCTTAGGCTGTTCTGTAAGGGAGATTCTGATCAGAGCTGAAAAAACCAGTAAACTAGTAAAGTCCAGGCTTAGGAGGTTTCTGCTGGGAAGGACTGCATTGATTGTTGAAGTCCAGACGATGTATGTTATGGTTTGGCAGGAAGTTTGTCTGCATTTTTCTCATATTCAGAGATTTTGCCTGCGATTGAGATTAAGGATAGCAGACTAATTAATCTAGCAGAAGAAATTTCAAGGCAGTTGAATGTTGAGGTGGTGGAATAGCTATTATTGGGGGCTTTTAGCAAAATCTATGTTGATAATTAAGAGCAACGAGACCAGCAGGATGACTTAAAATATGTTTGACCAGAAAGGAAACTCCAGTAAAGCTCTGGATTATAAAGATAGAGCTGAGGAGATCTCAATTGCTGGGAAGGAACAATAGACTATGGCCTGAGGGCATCACAAGAAGCAGCAAGTCTCCACCTGTTGCAGCCTCAAAACTGAAAGAGTGAAAGTCTTTGCTTTGAGGAGAAAGCCACAGAATATTATGTTCTAGAAAAACAGTGGCCATGACATGTTTAAGAATGGTGGCAGCATAAAGAATTTGTTCCTTAGAATTGGATTCAGAGCGTCCAGCAATCCAGGCACTCAACTACTATAGCCAAGAGAGAGGAAAGCCTGGCTACTGCTCCAGCTGGCAGAAAACCTTGGCATCATCCATATGGTGCTGGGTTTAAATGCATGCAGAATAGAAGAGTTGTGGAGTTAGGAAGTCTTCCACCCGGATTTCAGAAGGAGGCCTGGGAGGTCAGGCAGTGTACACGAGAGAGCAGTGTGTGAAGCTGTGAGTGTGAAGTCGAAGGTGCAGTGGAGACCCCAGAAGTTTGGAAAAGCTAGGATCGTGGATCATCTAAGGAAAGTTGCAAGGAAGAAGCAAAGCATGCATTACAGAGAAGCCATGGGAGCTATATATAACCACTGCAAATGCCATAGGGGTGGAGTTCACTCAAGCCATTTGGAGCTGACAATTTGCTACAGATTGCTTCAGATGCTAGGCATGGAACTACAGGACTTAATGTTTTGTCTGCTGGATTTTGGGCTTGCTTTTCTCCCAATCCTTTGTATGCCCCCATTTGTATCTTTTGGAATGAAAATGTTTAGCCTGTGCCATCGAATGCTGAAAGTGTTTAACTTTTCATTTGTACAGGGGCTTGTAGCTAAGAGTTTGCCTTACATCTTAAAGGAGACTTGGGACTTGGACTTTTCAGAATGCTGAAACTTTTAGGACTTTGGCAAATTTTGCAGATGGACTAAATGTCTCCTCCATAAAGGGATGTGCATGAGTCTTTGGGGAGCCAGGGGAAGAATGTTATGGTTCTAAAGTAATATAATGTTGATAGAATTAATACTGGTTCTTAAGAATTATTAAACCTGTGTTATAATGTTCAAGTTGTGAAATGATAGGAATAAGCATGTCTTTGTATCTGAAAACCTGCTTAAAGAAAGGCATCTAGTTGCCAAATTGACAAAGGGTGGATTGTAATGGTTGATAGGTTGTATCAACTCGAGAAGTTTAGAAGTTTAATGAAGACTTAGCAAGGGGCCGGGCCCACACTTTGTAAACACCCTCATCCTGCACAGCAGAAGGGCATAAAGATTGTGAGTGCTATAACCACCTTGCGGGTGGGTAGCCTGCTTATAACACAAAGCGAGGAAAAAAGGCTCACTCTTCTCCCTTTTGCTCTTGTTGTTTTTGCTGTCAACAAGTTCAACACCTTGAACTGTTGCCCCTGTACCATGCCACCCTGCCTTGGAGCCAGCTGATTACAGATGAAACCTCCTCAAATTGTAAGCTAAATAAATCTTTTCTTCTTTAACTTTGGGTATTGGGTATTTTTGTCTCAGTAACAAGAAAAGTATCCAAGACACCAGGTTCTACACAGTATTACTTCTGTAATAAATCACAATTATCACAGAACCTCATGACCTTGTACTTGCCAGGCAGGCACTTGTGCTACTGAGCTAAATCCCTAGCCCCACATAACCTTCTTCTGTGACTTCTCTGGGAGGCTAGGAGCCCTGGAGACCAGGGACCTGGAACTGTGTGCCGCCCTTGGCCCCAGGTACAGCCAAGTGTGCTCCACCAAGACCTGTGTGCAGCTGTGGTCAGCCTGGATCCCTCCAGTGTATAAAGAGTCAGTCAGTCGAGACTTTGTCCTGCTATTACTAAATACTAGGAACTTGGTGGTCTAAAAACAAAGGAATGCCTTTTTCAGAGTTCTGAGGCTGGGAGTTGAAGGTCAAGGGGCTGCATCTGTGGAGGGGCTTCCTGTGCGTCATAACCCAGCAGGAGAGCAGGGCGTGATGGCACACACCCATAATCCCAGCACTGGGGAGACTGAGGCAGGGTCTCGCTCACTAAACTGTCAAAATACCCAGGTATCGGCGACCTGGCCAAAGATCCCCAACTGCCTGTACAAAGGATATGATGAAAGGATAAAATAAGAGAGACAAATTTAGTAATATGTGAAAAGAGGGTTGAAAGATCAATGCCTCAGGACAGGCAAAGACAAAGACTCCCTGGTTTGGGCTGGGGATTTAGCTCAGCGGCATAAGCACCTGCCTTGCAAGTGCGAGTCATGAGTTCAATCCCCAGTACCAAAAAAAAAAAAAGACTCCCTGGTTCACCACTATTTTTATTAGCCAGCATGGGGAGGTGTAGTGAGTGATTCCAGGAACAGCAATGGCAATTACAGTGGGCTAGTAAAAGAACAAACGACTCATGCAAGGATGAGACAAGGACCAATAAGGCAACTGTGTTCCCAGGGTGAAGCTTTTACTACTGATACTACATTGCTTTAAAGGTCCTGGTTGTCCTCAGCAGGCCTTATCTCACCCTTGAGGACCACAGCATCATTAGTGGTAGGGCTTCAGTTGTGACTGAGAGAAAGCAGAGTTTCCACCTTCCAGTTCAGCTTACAGGGCAGAACAAAGACAGCCTTGGACGTCTTCCAGACTCAATTTAAAATTTGTGGTCCCTAACACCCAGGCTTGGTGTTAGGCCAAGCAGCATGCTCCTGAGAGGGCAGTGTGTGAAGCTATAAAGGACAAGCCAAAGGTTCAGTGGAGACCCATGAAGTTTGGAGACACCAGGAATGTGGATCCTGTGAGAAAAAGTGCAAGGAGGGAGCAGAGCCAGCGCATGAGAGAATCCACAAGGCACAACTACAGGAAGTGCCATAGGGGCGGAGCCACCCAAGTCCTTTGAAGTTCACATTTGCCACAGAGTTCCTCAGATGTTGGATGTGGAACTACAGGATTTAATGTTTTCCCTGCTGGATTTTGGGGTTTTCTTTGACCCCATTCCTTTGTATTTCTCTATCTGTACCTTTTGGGATGGTTTTTTTTTTTTTTTTTTTTTTTGGTACCGGGGATCAAACTCATGACCTTGCGCTTGCCAGGCAGGGGCTTAAGCCACTGAGCTAAATCCCCAGCCCTTGTTTTTGTTTTTTTGAGACAAGGTCTTGATACATAGTCCAGGCTGGCCTTGAACTCAGCAATCTTCCTGCCTCAGCCTCCCAAGTGCTGGGACTACAGGTATGTGCCACCATGCCCAGTGGGAATGTTTATCTTGTGCCACTGTGTGTTGAAAGTGTTTAACTTTCTTTTCCTTTGTACAGAGGCTGTCAACTAAGAGTTTGTCTTAAATTTCAGAGGAAACTTTGGACTTGGATTCTTCAGCAATGTTGAAATTGATAGGACTTTGGCAATTCTTGGAGATGGACTAAATGCCTTTTGCATAAAGGAATGTACAAGTCTTTAGGGCAGCCAGGGAAGAATGTTATGGTTTCTGTCTAGATGTGCCCCTAATGCCTCATGCAGTCATGGGTGGGGCTTTTCAAAAGTGGCTGGATCTAGAGTGTGTGATGCTGGGATCAAGGATGGGATTACATGGTCCACTGATTACTTAGGCATAGTTCTGGGTAGGATTAAGGATGCCCCAGCTGGGTGTATTACCCACTCTAAGAGGGAAGTTCCCTCTTAGGAGGGAAGGAGGGCTGCTATGCTTGCTGCTTGGTATCTTCCTCCTTTGCTGCCTTCTGCCTGCCATGAACTGTTTCTCCTCTGTGATGCCCCTCCGTCATGCCATCCTGCCTTGGAGCCAGCCAACTATGAACTGAAACCTCTACAATCTGTAAGTCAAAATATAAATCTTTCCTCTTTTAATTTTGGATGTTGGGTATTTTGTTTCAGCAACAAGAAAAAGATACTTGGTTCGATCCTTAAACCCTCCTGCCTTAGCTGCCCAGAGTGCTGGGATTACAGGCATGTGCCACCATGGTTGGTGTGTGTGTAGTTTTATTCTACAGGACACAAATCAGCACCTTCAAGCAAACGAAGAGATCTAGAGGGTCAGTTCTAGGAGCAGAACTATGAATGCAGAACTATGTCTTCTCCTCACCATCAGGCTGTCACTTACTATGCTCACCAGCTAGGAAGCTGCACTGAGCTGTGTCCAGAGTTGTACCCAGGTTTTAAAACATATGCACGATTATTTTAACTCACAGAGGGCATTTCTGCCTTTCCTCTTGGCCTCAAACCTCTCACCAAATGGCTGTGTGTGCAGCATGACTGCTCCCCATTCTGCAGCTAGTATGGGTCTCCTGAGTCACCACCTCATTCCTAGCAGACCAGAAGGATTTAGTCTTTCTCAGATATTACTTGCTCTGCAACACGCAGCGTGGCCAGTTTCTCACCAGCTGATCACCAAAGCTCTCACCGCACTCCAGCCCAACCTTTTATCCTGAAGTCCACAGCCTGTACTCAGTCTCTCGTCCTTAGCAATTCTACCCCTTTGCTTTCTGTTACTGCGACTTTACCCCTAATCACGTGCAAATGCCTTGCCTATGAACAAAAGTATTCTCCAGAGAACCATAGCCCCCTGAGAAACTGACATTGCTACCACGATACGTGGGTCATATTTAAAGTTCTCTGTGCTTTATAGATGATCCTCACTCCTACATGGGGTCCACTTACAACGTTTTTGTTTTTTCTAGTAATGTGGACTGAATCCAGGATTTTCGCACTGAACTACATGCTCAGGTCTTATTTTGAGACAGTGTCTTGTTAAGTTGCTAAATTGCCCGGATTGGGCTCAAATTTGCTATCCTCCTGCTTCAGCCACCCAAAGTGGTGGGGCTACAGGGATGCACCGCCACGTCCGGTTTCAGCCTTTTCTCTTCTAAAGAGGATTTCCCCGATAGCGTGACTGCGTGCGCTAAATCATCGGATCTGGCGCGTATCTGTGCCGAGCTGGGCGGCGTCCTTCCGCAGTCCGCAGTGCAGATAGCTCGGAACGGCGAACTCTCTCAGCGTTCCAGGAAGGCGGTGTCACGCGAGTCTTCGGAAGTACGTGCGCCCAGCGATCCCGACAGGGTCCACGCCCCCGGAAGTGCTCGCTCCTCGCGCTCCCGGCAGGCTCTGCGGCTCCGGAAGTACATGCTCTTTGTGTTCCGGGCAGGTCGCGTGCCGCCATGGATCGGCCCTGTACCCCTACCCCGGCTCTCGGATCGCTTCCCCCCGCCGAGTCTCCCCCGGCCTCGGTGACCCTGGCGCAGCTCCTACAGCTGATGCAGAGGGGCCAGGAGCTCCCGGGCCTAGAGAAGCGCCATATCACGGCCACCAACGGCGACCCTACGGCATCCCGGCTCCCGCGAAGGCCAAAGCCCTGGGAGGCCACCGCCCCGCCGCCCTCGAGCTCCTGAGACCTCTGGCCCTGGGCGGCCCAATCCGGAGCGACAGTGCCCCGCACGGACTTGTGATCCTGGTAACTGGCCACTCTAGTCATCTTTTATGGGTTTGTCCTGACCAGACGCAAACCGGACTGGAATCTCCCCCAGGGAGCCCGCTGCTCCTATTCTGGACTAGATAAGATTGTCCGTTAAAAATAAAACCTTGCTCCAATGGTGTCAGTTACCGGAACGAGCTTCCTGCTTAAGTATCTGCCTGGCGTCAGTTTTCATTGTCAGAATTATTACCCAGGGGGAAGCTGGCCTGCAGCTCAGCGGCAGAGCCCGTGGCTGGCCCTGGCTTTATCCCTGGCGCTCAAGAAGCGACTCAGGCCTCACTTGAGGGCTCGACCCACAGGATTCATAACGCGGAAGTCAGCCAGCCAAGCTCGACACCCAGGCCAGCCTGTTCAGTGCTGGTGACAAAGGGAACTTGGTATCTAGGTGGCATTTCGTAGACGCGGTGAAAGGGAAAAGGTTCAATGCTAAAATCACAGCAGAGAAAACACCGCGACCGCCTTGTGAAGGCTGGGCTTAGGGTTTACTGCACCTAAACTGCTTGACAGAACCTGGGTGTGGGCTGCCTTAGCAGTGTGGTCTGATCATGGGGCATTTTACAAGGGTGTGTTTTGATGACCTCTTACATATATATAGAATTTTAAGTTGAGAACTATTATTTTAACTGCTTTTTGTGCGGGGTGGTGGTGGTAATCTTACAGAACATGCTGGCCTCAAACTCAACAATCTTGCCTCAGCTGGGATTACAGGCCTAGGCCACTATACCTGGCTTTAATGGCTTTTTTAACCACTAAAGGCAGACAAGCTAGAAGATACTGGCTCTTTACAGCCAATGGAAACAGTTCTTTTGTGCTGGGGATGGAACCCAGGGCCCTAAGTGCTAGGCAAGCACTGTACACTAAGCTGCAGCTCCAGTTTCCTTCCCTTATTAAGACAGCCTGGTTATAAACCCGGCTTCCATAGACTGTTGAACAACTTACTCTTTCTGTTTTTGAGACAGGGTCTTGCTGTGTAGCTCAGGCTGGCCTTGAACTCATGGCAATCTTGTCTCCTCCTCCCCAGTGCTGGGACCACAGGTGTGTACCACCACAGGCCTGGCTGATACATCCTTTTAGAGCCATGACTGAATAAAGGTAAAACGTCCAACATCTATTCCTGGCAGGTTAAGTATGGAACCAATCCACCTAATTAATGAGCTCATAACCGGCAGACAGTAGGGCACTGTTACTCCTCTTACTCGGGCTCATTGCTGTTTGATGGCCCACAGCCAACAATACAGTGAGGCCGATCAGAAAGATGAGGAAGCATAAAGGCTGAACAAGTGTGCAGTACACCCAGGCCTGTCCTGGCACCTCCTCACCAACTGCTGATTGGCGAGTGAAGGAACAGCAGAAGACACTGATAAGGACAACCCAGCATTGCAATCTGGGGTCCAGGTGACATTTTCACTTTAGGCAGTCACTTCCCAGACAGGAAGGTTTGATGATAAAATCTGGCCCCACAATGTCTTCAAAGATGAATGGAATGAAAAACCACGCAGTAACTATGTGGAGCAAGGACTTCTGAGACTCATATTCCCAGAACCACGTTGCTGGTATACTCCGTTGTTATCAGGACAAAGCTGATACTTGAGTCTGAATATGCAAGTAAAAAATCCAACTAAGCTCTGTCCACAGCCTAAAAACCTAACTTTATCCATGCCAAACCAAGAAAATAGCCTTTTCCTGACCTGGGTTTTAAGGAGACAGCTGTTAGGGAAACCTGGAAATTACATCTGGAAGCTCAAGAAAAAAATGGAGAGCATTCCTCAGCTACAGATGGTGCAGGAGGCAACACTACCTAACTATATTAAGTGGAAATATCCAATTGGCTTGCTAAGCTTTGGTCTTACACAGGGCATGAACCCGGCAACCAGCTAGCTCAGAGCCTGGGTGACAAACACCAACAGGAACAGGATTTCTTTATGCAAGATGCACAGGTTCTGAAAGAAAGGCCACTCCAGAACACCCTGAAATTCCCAACAAGCTTAGTGAGTATTTATCTTCTATAGAGAAAAGGTCCTTCCTTTTCCAAATTCTGAGCTACAGAAAAGAAGCTGAGACAGTTCCAAGCCAGGGATTTAGCTAAGTGGCAAAAGCACCTGCCTGGCAAGTGCAAGGTTGTGAGTTTGATTCCCAGGACCAAAAAAAAAAAAAAAAAAAAAAAAAAAAAAAAAAAAAAAAAAAAAAAAAAAAAAAAAAAAAAAAGCCACCTTAGCCAAGGCTGAGACTTCGCAAAGCCGACACTGAAAGCTAGAGTGTGGACTCAGGACAGAGACAACACTTGTTTTCACAATCGTTATAACTGTACTTGACGTCTTTTCAAAAGAAAGCCCAGGGCTCCAGACTCCAGTAGGCCTCTGGGCTGGGTCCACTGCTACAAGTCATAGGGAGCCTCGAGTAGGTTATTCATTCAACACCACCGAACTCCATGACAGAAGATGCAACACAACAGGACCTCTTGTCCGGTGACGTGTTGATTTCAGTGGCAGCTGGGGACAATGTGGAAAACAATGGAGCTTTTCCTAGAAACTTGGCAGTGAGGAGAGGTGCCTGCCACGGCACCTGTTGCTTCCCTGACCTCTCCCAGTCTCTGAAGGCAGAAAACCATCTTCTCTGAAGATACTTGGTAACAGTTCCAAAAACAAACATGCTTCCAAGGCACTGCTTTGATATTCTAAGGAGAAAAAAACCAAAACTGTGTCAATATCAACTCAACACAATCTGCTGCCCAAGAGAAATAACAGCCCATCTCCTCGATCACAGTGTTGTCCGTCAGAAGGAAAGTCTTATTCTTGACCTTGGCCTGTCCGTGTTTCAAAATGAGTTCCTGGACGGACTTCAGATTTGGAAACAAAAACCAATTTCTTTTTTTTTTTTTTTTTGGTACCGGGGATCGAACTCATGACCTCGCGCTTGCCAGGCAGGCGCTTAAGCCACTGAGCTAAATCCCCGGCCCACAAAAACCAATTTCAAAGTTAAGTTTCTCAGCAAAACACATAGGTGACTCAGATCTTAAAATCCTTTTAACTTGTATTCTTCCTTTCCTATTACCACAGCAATACAGAAGTGTTTCTAGCCTGTAACTTGCTGGGAATTGAATGTGCTTGGGCGTGTTAGACAAGCGTTCTACCACTGCAACACCACTACCCCTGGCCTGTAACTCTTTAGTCTAGAGTTCATCTAACTGGTAAATACACACTTCCTTCCTCCCAGCCTCCCATCTACTCTCATGTAGTAGTAAATACATTAAAAACCTTGCTCCCTTCCCTACTGGAAGGGCCCAAACCCAAGGGCTTTCCTATGCTAGGCAAGTACTATACTACTAACTGTGCCTCAGCCCACAGAAAGAACTTTTGGGGACAGATTGTGGCCCACCCAAGGTTGGGCCAAGGACAGTGTTCAGCCGGGGCTCACCTGGAACTAGTTGAGCTGGCGAATGAGTTGGTTGATGCGTTCACCCCGATAGCCAGGTGAGCCCATCTCCTTGAGGAAGCCCACCCTGTTCTTGGTAGCGTGCCGGGCCACAGACAGGTGGAAAGGGCGCAAGAAGTGGGTGATCTCCATGAAATGCACCCCAGGGAAGGCGATTTCATGAATGAGGTCTTCCAGGCAAATGACACCAAACTTGCCTAAAAGAGTCATAAAGGCAGATTCCTTTGATCTCTGTCTATGCAGCTTACACTGAGAAGTTCCCAGGGACCCAACAAGGACATACACTGGTTCCCACACCAGTGCCACCGAAGACCCTTGCTTTCTGGCCCAGCTGACCCTTCGGTGCAGCACTCACCCAGGTGCTCCTCGATCACAGTGTTGTCTGTCAGAGGGAAAGTCTTATTCTTGACCTTGGCCTGTCCACGTTTCAAAATGAGTTCCCGGACAGACTTCAGATTTGGAAATCTATGTGAGGCAGAAGCAAGCACAGCCTTAGCTGGCACCTGGCATACTGTCACTGGCCACAGAGGGCTGCGACCTGGCGGAACAGATGGGAGAATTCTCCTCCCCACCTGGCCCCTCTGTAGTGTCCTGCACTTTTCAGCTGGGGATACACATGTACAGGACACATGTACAGAACGGAATTAAAACAAAGTGGCCCTGGTTACTAAGGTGAAACAAATTTACTTTTCAGCTAAAACAAAAAACCACCCCTTGTGCTCACTGACAGCACAGTACTAACAAACCATATCTTGGCTTCCAGTCTACTCAAGAGTACAAAAGCTGTGTATTAAACCCAAGCCTCTGCTGGGCTTTAGTGTGTGAGCAGTACTAATTACTCTTACATAAGCACAGCCACGAGTTCAGCTTCAAGACCCCAAGCTGTCAACTGCACAAGCCCTGCCATGACAGTGTTCAGTCCGAATCAGCATCTCTGATCCTGCCCCTACCAGCTCCGTGTTCCGAAGTTCCTGATTTCTGGGCAATATGGTCACAGGTCTAACAGAGTCCACAAGCCTGGGAGAACGCCCAAGTGCTATAAACACATGTGGAAACACTCACCCCCAGGTCACATAAGGCTCCACTATCCGCAGCATTTTGAGAGTTTTGGGGTTGACTTTAACAAAGACGCCACTGAACAACTTCTTCAGGCGAAGTCTTGCAATGGTCTTCTGTACTAGTGAACTCACCCCGTTGATACTGAAACACACACACACAGAGAAGTCAGGCCTGCTCCAGTGTATGGCAGTCCGGCAAGCACTTAAAAATGTGTACTGTTCCACTAGGAGTACAGGGAAAGACACAGCTTTTTTGAAGGGAGGCAGTTTGTTAATGAACCATCTTCCCTGATGTGGAGCAATGCCCAAGATACGACGGGAACAGAATCCCTGAACTTGTGGGCAGTGACATAGCACGATGTATGTCTAACCAAGGAAGCTGGACTTTCAGTGAAAGCTACTTAAGATTTTAAGCAAGAAAAACCACAAGTTTTTCTTTCTGATAATCACTGAATACAGTCTACAGGTAAAATCTCAAGGCTGTGAAACAGACACAGAAAATCTAGTTAGAAAACTAATGTAGTACAACAACCCAGGAAAGCCATTATGGGCAGTGGTAGGAGGGTTGAAGAGGATAGAACTCTTAAGTATTTAAAACTCACAAGTTTCACAGCACGAGTCACACAGTTGCATGTGAGAGTAGGGACACGTCAGCAAAGTACCACTAAACATGGAAATTTCTTCTCAGTACTGAATATGCGCCACCCATTCATTCTGCCTTTAGTTCCTACAAGGACACCTTGATTTACTCCAAGACCTTGCTTAGAAAGCTTTGGGGGTGGGGTTGGGGAGGCTGGGGATTTAGCTCAATGGCATAAGTGCCTGCCTTGCAAGTGCGTGGTCGTGAGTTCAATCCCTGGTACTGATAAAAAAAATAAATAAAAATAGAGCAGAGATGCTAGGGGCACCAGGAATGGGGTGGCTCGTCAGGGGAACGACTCGTGGAAAGCCCCCCATCCCTGTCTGGAGGACAGACTCTCATTCATCTGTAAGAAAGCTTTCTGGGGAAAAAAATGGTGTGTGGTGGGGTGACTCAGGAGTACAGTGCCTGCCTGGCAAGCATGAGGCCCCGAGTTTGATTCCTGCCCCCACGCAAAAGAAACAAGCTTTCTGGTCCTGCTGAACCCCTTTCTATGCAAGTCTACCTGCCCAAGGTTCATCTCCCTAAGTCTGCAGAGGGAAACTGTAGTACTCAACTCTGAACCCCTAGCACAAATTGTGCAGTGGCTTAGGCCTTGCTATGTCCCGTCTCCCCAGGAAAGGTCTAAGCTGGAACTACAGTTTACTCAGCTGCAGGGAATCGGAAAAGACACAAGTACTCTACCTTTGGAGGCGGACAACAAAGGCCAAGGAGTGTTTATCAGGTGCTTCTAAAGCTCGAGGTTTCACTTCTAGTCGTTTCACACGCACCGTGTCACGCCGCTGTCGCCAGGAATCACGAAGGAAAGATTCCAGTCGCTTAAATCTGATCTCTTTTATTTTCCTCTTTCGTAGAGAAAACAGGCCAGCATCACTACTTTGTGTCTGGATTCATCTTTTTTCTTTTACAGTACAGGAGATTAAACCCAGGGCCTCTGCACTGAGCTACATCCCCACAGAGACAGGGTCTCATTAAATTGCTGCCAGTTTATTTCCACAATAGTAATCTGTAAGTCACTAACGACAGAGCATATTACTATGTCCTGCAAAGGGGAGCAAAGAAGCATACTCTGTATTAATATAGTGAAAAGTGAGAAACCCAGGAAAAAAACTAAGAAAGCTTGGGCCAGGTATGGTGATGCATGCCTGTAATGTCAGCAGTCTGACATCTGACATTGAGACCAGCCTGGGTTACACAGTGAATTCACAGCCAGCATAAACTCCATATTAAGCCTCTGTCTCTCAAAATACATAAATAAAAAATAATAAGAAAGCTTGATAATTACTAGGAAAAGTTTCTAACATATAAACAACTTGCTGGGTAAAATTCACCCAAAATGAATTCTAACACCCTCTTCTAGGTTCCCCAGCATTACCTCCTTCTTTGCCAAAAGCGCCTGCTTTGCCTGGGTGGCTTTGAGGGCTTGATAAGCCTTCCTCTTTTTCAGGAGATTTTCTGGAACCAAGGGGATCTTTTTTCTTTGCCTGAAACAGAAAATCGAGACCAGCAGTAAGATTCAGGAAAAACATTCGCTCTATTTCCAAAACAATTCAGCATTTCGGACTTTGGGGAACACTGTCTTCAAGTTCCTGGGTCAAGTCTTTAACACAGACCCTTAATATTTACTCATCCTCAAAGTTTTAAAAAACCAGAGTCGGGGGCGGTGGTGCACGCCTGTAATCCCAGCACTTAGGAGGCTGAGGCTGGAAGGCTGGCCTTGGGTTCTAGCCAGCCTGACTTACAAAGCGACACTGTTTAAAAAAAAAAAAAAAAAAGATATGAACCCGTTGGTCTGAGTTTTCGCTGGGCAGGGGACAACGTCCACAGTTGTTCCAGCCACAATTTTTCATATACCAACAGCTCTGAGAGGTAGTAAAACCGCGACGCTGGTAGAAACGCCGAGTGAATGCTGAAAGTTAAGCTACATGAAGTCAACTCTGGCACTCTCCCGGGACTGTGCGACAATCCTCCCCTCCGGACTTCAGTTCCCTTATCCGCCGCCCGACCTCGACTCCCGAGGTAACCCGAATTTGACGGCGGCCTTCTCCTTTCGCCGCATCCCTCACTCCCATCGCGACCATATGTAACTTGAGTCCTGTCCTTTTTCTCTTTCTATAACTTCCTTTCCTATCACCAAACCATTAACTACCAAGGATGGCATCGGATATTTAAGGTCCCACCCCACAGTAACAAACTCTCCAAACTCACTCTTCCTCCGCCATCTTTCCGGCGTAATGGCTACTGCTCATGCGCACACCGACCCACCTGGAAAGAGAGGATCCTCTCTGTTTACTTGAGCATCGAGAGGGCTACTCTAGCTCACGCTGGAGGACTCGGCGAGCCAACAACGCCCGTTTAAGAACAGTGAGTCTCTAAGAGGTCTTGTTCATCATATGATTCATACCAAAAAGGGCGCAAAATTTCTTTCGCACCCTTTCCTTGTCTTTTAGTGCCCATGCTATTTTCAAAATCCCGTTCTTTTCATTTAAACTACATTCTCGAACTTTTGGGGGCTTGGCTGGGAATAAAACACTTCCCACAATGCACCACTGCTTCCGCAGTACTTTCGCCTCGAACTGTGTTGCGCAGCTCTGCAAAAAGAGCCTGGCAACCTGGGACAGGGTTTTCGCTGGGCAGGGCAATGTAGGAGCCCGGCTTTGGCACCCACATATGGCGGAGGTTTTTGTGGACTGCTTAGATAATGAAAGTAGCCCGGATTGGGTACAGTGCCACATGCCTGTGATGCCAAGCTGAGGTAGGAGGATTGATGAAGTTTGAGTCCAATCTGGGCAACTTGGCAAGTTAGTGAGACCCTATCCCAAAATAAAAAGGGGCAGGTATACAGTCCAATGCGAAGGCTCAGGATTCAATTTTAAGTGACATGCACACACAAAAGTTAGCCCTGATTCTGTTGGCTTCATTCCCTCTCTGGGTCTGTGAGCATTATTTACTCTCTCTGTCTACCTCATTTTCTTTATCCATGAGATGAGTTCTAGCTTTCCGAGGACCAGGTGAAATTGCATTAAGAGTTGAGCACAACCAGCAGTCAATACTGCTGGTCACCATCACTGCTGCCGCAAACTAGAAACGCGTTGCACATCTCAGAGCTTCCTTTGTGTGGCGCTCAGCGCCTGCTCTATGCTCGCAGCTATTCTAGGTGATGTCCTGAGCAGCACCTTAAATCCTGTCATCTTTGGAAACCTGAGCATTCATGTATATAGGGGTTACCTGAGGATTCCTTTAAAATTAAATGCAGATTTTTAAAGTTTGGCTTTGATAGCGAGCACACTTACACGGAGCTACATTGCCAGCCCTATAAAAAACAAAAACAAACAAAAAACAAAACCAGCTGTGTACTCTTTAACCCCAGTATACAGGAGGCTGAGGTGAGAGGAAAACCACAAGTTCAATGCCAACAGTTTATTTTTGTTTTGCTTTTTTTTTTTTTTTTTTTTTTTGAGTCAGAGTTTTGCTATGTAGACAAGGCTGACCTTGAACTCACTGTGTAGCCCAGGCTGATCTGGAACTGATGGTGATCCTCTTGACCGCCTCCTGAATGCTAGAACTACAGATGTGCACCACCTTGCCTGACTGTTGGGTTTTTTTAAATAAAAAATTATTCATTATTTATTTTGTTGTCATTATTGTTTTAGACAGTCTTGCTATGTAGTTCAAACTGGCCTTGAACTCACTATGTAGCCCAGGATGGCCTTGAGTTCAAAATGATCCTTCTAGCACAGAGTGCTAGATTATAGAGGTGTACCACCATGCCCCAGCTAGACTACACTTTGATTAGCAAGGGTTTTGAGAAATGTCTTTCCTTTCTCTGAATGGTTCTCTTAGGGCGTAAGAAAATGCTACCAGGCAGGTACCTGGTGCCTTGTCTTAGTCCCAGCTGCTGGGGAGGCTGGAGTGGGGTGGGGGAGGATTGCTTGAGCCAGAGAGTTCAGACCATCCTGGGCAACATAGTGAGACTGAGTGTCAAAGAAAAAAGAAAACGAATAACAAAAAGAATTGGGCTATGGGTGTGGTTCAGTGATAGATCACTTGTGGGAGGCCTGTGTTCAATTCAGCTTCAGCCTGTTGGGTGGAGTTTGGATGTGTTCCTGTTTTTTGGTTGTACCTCATCACTGATCTCGAGTTTACTTCCAGTTTCTCATTGTTGGCACTTTTGACGTCCGGAGCCGAACAATTCTTTATTAATGGGGTGAGGAGTCCTGTACATTGTAGGCTGTTTTGTAGCATCCCTGGGTTCTGTCACCCCTTAGATGGCAGTAGCACCTCCACCCCTGCTGAGACAGTCACGGATTAGCATTGCTGTGTCTAGCACAGTATGTTTACTTATTCTAAAGGCCTCAGGAAATGCCATGATTTTTGTAGCACCTAAAAGCACCCCTGGACTTTGTCTTATCCCTTGGACTTGGCTGTTTCCCTCACTGGGATGAATGTTGACTGTTTTGTCTTTTTTCGAGACAGGGTCTTGATACATAGTTCAGGCTGGACTTGAACTTACTCTGAGCCAAGGGTGGTCCTTGAACTTGTAGTAGTGTCCTGCCTCAGCTTCCTGAGTGCTGGGATTACAGCCTTGTGCCACCACACCCTATGCTGAGAGCTCTCTGAGGATAGGGAATTTAGCATCCATCCATTCTCTGTATCTTCTGCAGCACCTCTTACAGGGAGGCCCTGCAGGGCTTGTGTAGATCTGGCAATGCAGGACATCACTGTGCTGTGTGTTAACTGGTCCACCACCCCGAAAGGCAGTGCATACATTGGCTGCTTAAAATCTGATAAAAATGAAAAGGAATGACATTCAGAGTCTCAGTGAGTGACCAAAGGCTCATTCTCACTCATTCCACGCCCTACCATGTGCCTTACTTTAGCAAGAAGCAAAAGAGAAGGTTCACAAAAATGCAAGAGCCACTCAAAAGTAAATGGAGACAAAAAGAAACCAGTATATTTGTAGCTTTCCCTTTCTGGGAATAAAAGAATTTCAGGATCATTAAGCGTTCCCAGTGGAATGGGGCTTCGGAGGTGAAGATCTAGGAAATGGTCTTTTCCTGGCCGACAGATGGTGCTAGGCGATTACTAACTCCTCCCGACGCTGGTGCTGCTGCAGACATCCAGGAAAGGATGGAGTTCTTTTCAACCAAGAACTTGTACACTTACTAAATTTGCGTTTACTGAGCACTGACCACATGACATGTAGGCTTTCTTTCCGCCTAAAATGAGAATGTGACTTACCTATCTAGAACTTTAAAAATCAACTTTTTAGTCTGTTTATTTTATATAGCTCAAATTGGCCTTGAACTCACTATGTAGCCAGGCTGGCCTGGAACTCACAGTGATCCTCTTGCTTCAGCCTCCCGAGTGCAGGGATTACAGGCATGTACCACCAAGACCTGGTTTTCTGCTCTTATCTTGGACATGTCCAGCACTAGAGAATTGTTGGACACATCATGGACAGCTATATGTGCAGTGATGTAGAGCTTCACAGATGGACAGTTTTCATTTTTAAGGGCTGCCAACCTCCATCTCCATCTCTTAATAGTATCCCACCTCTCCTGAGAACTGGTCTTTGGAAGCACTCTACCACTGAGTTACATATATGACTTCTTTTCTTTAAATTTTATTTTGAAACAGGGTTTTGCTAAACTGACCAACTTGGCCTGGAAGTTGCAATCCCGCCTCCGCTTCCACAGTACTGGAATTATAGGTGCTCACTATTGTACCTAGTCCAGGATTTAAGTATCAGGGGTCTTTGTAAGATTTTTTTTTTTTTTTTGTACTGGGAATCAAACTCAGGACCTCATGTTTGCCAGGTAGGTGCTGTGCTGCTGAGTTATATCCCCAGCCCTGTAACGTCTTTTTAACACTTCTAACCTCCCAGTGGTGGTGATGGTGGTGAACATAAGACTTCTCTGGGGTTTTGAACTTTTTTTTCTTTGAGACAAGATCTCGCTATGTAGTTCAGACTGACCTTGAACTCACTATGAGCCCAGGCTGGCGGCCTTGAAATATGAGGCAGTCCTCCTGCCTCAGTCTCCAGAGTGCTGGGTATGTGCCACCATACCTGGAGGTATGTGCCACCATACCTGGTTGGGATGTTGAATCTTGAGCAAAGTAATGATGGAAGAAATTAGAAAGAGGCTGATTTTAAAGAAATGGGGACAGAAGGTTCTCCCCATTCAATGGCATCAAATATGTGAATCCCAAGAGGAACATATTATATCAGAACTAAGTCTTTATGTAGAATGGTTTTACTTACTCATTAGCTTTATCTTTGTCCTTACAGAAACAAAATAAATGACCTTTTCCAATGATCCCTCCCTTTCCTTCCTTAGCCAAGGATCATGTGATAGGAGTAAGGATGGAGGCTAGTCAAGACCAAATTTCCTCACCACCAACTTCATTTAATTGATGTGTTTAGAAAGGCCAATCAGTTAAAATCCTGTCCCCTCAATGGGGAAGCTACTTTTTGGTCATAGTAAATACATTTAACCAGAACTCCCACTGAACTTTTATCTTCGCTTTTTTTTCCTGTTTGCAAAATCAAGACAATCACAGTTGCACATTTTCCCAAATCTTTGGCTGTATTGCAATGGTTGTTTCATTTTGTAATCTCCAACTAAACATTTCCTAACCATGGATTAACAATATAGTTACTGACTGGTTTCTTTTTAACAGTATTTATCCAACATAACAAAATAAACTGCAATTTGTTATACTTTTTTTTACAAAACATTTTATAAATATTTTTACAAAATGTATACAAAGCAATTTCAAGTGAGACATACTATACAAATGAAGGTATTTAAGCAAATAAAGCCCACACCACACTGACAGTGAGTGACATGTCCTCTTGCAGTCAAGTCAGTCTGTAAGGCCTCCCTAATCTAACAGAGTCTACTGAATTCTTCCCAATGAAAATATTCCTTTTTCATAATTGCCAGTTTAAAATTTGCCTCAGCTTCAGACGGTACTTAAGGACACAGAAAATCAAATGGCTAATAACACATTCACACACTTCCACAACAAATGGAAAAAGAAAGAAAGAAAATGATTTTTGTTACTGAATACAAGTAGTTCTGAAACTGAACTTTCAAACCTGGACAATTGAATCTTGGCCATCAAAGGCTGTACTTTCCCACCCATGTCAGAGGGGGCGCCACACCACACGGAGACCCCAGGAACAGAACCTAAGAACAGGGTAAATTACAACTGTAATCTTCATTTGTCATTATCTAGACTCTGCCTTCCATAAAAAGTAAACTTACATACAAGGACACAAATTTACATGTTTCATTTTGGTACATTAGGCTCTCTGTTTGTGGGGTAAGTGGTAGGGCTTAAAAATGCTTTAAAATGGCATAGAGGGGCCGGGGATTTAGCTCAGCGGCATAAGTGCTTGCTTGGCAAACTCGAGGTCATGAGTTTGATCCCCAGCACCAAAAAAAAAAAAAAAAAAGGCATAGAGAAAAAAGCCAGGATTGGGGAATTGACAGGAAAGGGACAGAGAGGTGACAAATGCACATGAAGCTTATCTTGTCTCTTAAGAATTCCACTGAGCCAGGCGTGGTGGTGCACGCCTGTAATCTCAGCTTCTAGGGAGCCTGAGGCAGGGCAAAGCGCAAGTTTGAGGCCAGCTTAGGCAAGTTAGGCCCCATCTCAACAAAACAAAACAACAAAACAGGGCTGGGGATACAGCTCAGTGGCACAGTGCCTGCCTGGCAAGCGCAAGGTCCTGAGTTCAATTCCCAGTACCCAAAGAGAATAAAACCAAACCAAACCAAAGCTGAGCGCTGTGGCACATGCCTGTGATCCCAGCACTTTGGGAGGATCACAAGTTTGAGTCTGACCTGGGCCATTTAATGAGACCCTGTCTTATAAAAGCAAACAAAGTTACAAAGGTCTGGGGATGGAGCTCAGGGGTAGACTGCCTCTGGGTTTGACCCCCAGTACTGAAAAAAAGAAAGCAAAAAAATTTCATTGATTTGCAGTAATTAATGCAATTCATTAGCAGCCCACATGAAGGCTTCCAGGTATAAAGTTCCACAGTCAGAAGAATTTGATCGGTGGGGAACATTTGAATTAAAAGAAGTGCTTATAAAATCTTGGGGTTACATATAGGTAGCTGTTAAACCAAGGCTGCCCAAACACAAAGGTGCAACTGGCAATACCAACCTATCTAACAGGCTATAATGCAGGAAGGGACCTGCGACTCGGACATTGGCACAAGCAAGGAAGAAGTGGAGACCTCGGCGGGCCCAGCTTTTCCCTCTTCCGTGGGGCAGGAGAAGGTGCACTACGCGGCTCCCGTGCAGCCTGGCCGTGGCGGGGCTTCTCTGTGTGGCGGCGAGTGGGGGGTGCAGGGTGCGGGTCTTCTGCGGCTGTGTTTCTGGATGATCAGAAACCTTCCTTCCCACTGCGGGCCCAACACGGTGACAATGGGGGGCACCCTGTTTGGGGACACATCCGCGTGGAGACCAGTGGGTGCTCCTCTAGCCAGGGAGGCAGCGGAGTAAGCGAGTGAGGGTGCACAGGCTGTGACCCAACAGTGCAGACCCCCTCGTCCCTGGAGAAGGGTGACCACTGTGTAGCAAGACCAAAACAACCATAGCGACGGGGTGACCTGGGGTAGGTGTACAAGAGAGGAAAGTAGGGAACATTTCCTGAAAAGAAGTGTAAATAAATAAAGCAGGAAGTCATGTGCACAGACACGAACACGGCCAAACACAGAGGCTGACAGGTGTGTCCTTTGGCTCTTGGGGAGCCGGGTCGCAGCTCTCCGCGCAGTGATGGGCTGGCTGGTTACCTTTGGTTTGTCTGTGTTTTGGTAATGATTGCTGCCAGGGTGACTACTGTTCTCAGACGACAAGGAGCATCAACAAGGCCAAAGTCCCCTTCAAGTTTAAACTGAAAAATTACAACACAGTTTTCTAATGAAAGTGCTTCTGATGTTTGGCTATTTGCTGTGGAGCGGGTACAGAGGGTCAGGAAACACAACCCAGTAAGGGACAAAAACATACACTGTATGTTGACTCTACCCAATTATAAAATGCAAAACTCTTGGTTTGTTTGCAATAATTAACATATATATGCGTTTACATATATACATATTACCATCCTCATGGCTCTATCCCGGCCTCCCCTGTACACTGTGCCACTTAACCCAGCTCCGTCCTTCTGTGGCCTGGGGGTTACTTTGGGCCCTGCTGTTGCAGCTGCAAAGAGAGCTCTCCCTGGGTGGACTCCGCATAGGTGCCCAGGAGCCGCAAAAGCACCCCAGAAGCAGCACCCCATTCTGCTCTGCATTCCTGGCTTGGGGGTCAGCAAGGGCTGAGCAGGGAGCAACCTTGTGGTCTTCTACACTAAAATCCCCCAAACAGAAACAAGGCCAAAAAAAAAAAAAAAAACCAAAAAACCAACAGCAATTAGGAGCTACTGTAGGCTACTCTTAAAAAGTAGCTTCTATCGGTCCTGTTTGATTTTCTTTAATAAGTCTGTTCTTCGCAAAAGACTTATGATTGTCAAAAATTTTCCCAGGGCCAACTGTACTGTGGACTCATTGAGTGACAGTGTTTTAAAATAAAAACACGAAAAACAAACAGACAGAAAGGACCGTAGCACTTTCAGAATACTTGAATGTGTGGGGCCTATCAGACTGCTTTCTACCAAGGGTCGATTTTCCTCAAGAATCTCCCTGTAACCGCGACAAGTATTGCTCTGAAACAAAGGATGGGGCTAAGAGAGAAAGGAAACCTGTGATGAGAGATGAAAGCAGGCGGAGACGGAGGCTGCTGCCACTGCTTCCGCTGGGGAGCAGCTAACTGGTCTGGACTGGGAGGGAGGGCGCGCTGTTGCTATTAACACTCTAGGATACTATTTACAGCTGCTTCCAAAATTGAGTCTGTCTCTACGACACCTTCGCTGTGGTCCGGGATAAACTTTTCCAAGCAATTTTCCTGGGAAGCCATTGGAGAGAAGCTGGGGAAATCGAGCTCCACAGAGCCGCTCCCCGCTGGGTCACTCTGGGGCTGACGCCCAGCCTTTTTGAGTTCTAAGATGTTCTTAAACGTTGTTTCCAAACTCTTGGTGAGCTGGAGGTCGGCCTGCGGCTCCCCAGATCCCTTCATGATGTCTGTGTGCAGGACCTCGTTCTTTGGGGAGTTCCTCAGCGCTTTGTCCTGGAAGGAGTTGTTACACGTCATCTCCGAGTGCGAATCTGCGAGGATGCTGGACAGTTTGCTCCCAGCACCGTGGTCCGTGCGGGACAAGGTTCTGAGGTGGCCCTCGGGCCCCGGGGAGCACTCAGGGCCCTTCCTGAGGTCTCTGCGGCTGCCCTTGTCATCACACGTGCTCCGGTAATGGGCCAAGCCCGCCTTGTCAAACTTTAGGGCTTGGCCGAGACACTCCGACTTCTTCAAGATGTTTCCCTCTGCGGAGACCACGATGTGATTAGGCACTGGATGAAACTGGTCATGATTCGTTGGTTCTGTCAGGTTCGGCTTGGCTCGGTCTCTGCTTTGGGCCTTGGCTGCCAGGTGGAGTGAGCTGGCTGCTTTCCCTCCGTGCTGGTCGCTTCTGCCAAACTGTGTCTCATGAGCAGCTTTATCGAGTTGGAACGAACAACAGAAATCGGCCTGAAATCCCTCTGGAAACGGGAGTAGAAGAATGTTAGTGAGCCAAGAGGGCAGGGGTGACTCAGCAGACCCTCAGAGGGCAACATTCAGTCCACAGCCTGCAGGAGCACCACAAAGAAAGGGCATCCTGCCAGGCATGGTGGCACAGGCCTGTGAATCCCAGCACTCTGTGAGGCTGAGGCAGGAGGATCAAAAGTTCAAACCCAGTTTGGGCAACTCAGTGGTTTAATAAAAAACCCTGTCTCAGAATTTTAAAAAACTGCTGGATGTAGTGGTGTACGTCTATAATCCCAGCTTCTGGGAGACTGAGGCAGGAGGATCACTGTGAGTTCAAGGCCAGCCTGGACTACACAGTGAGACCCTGTCTCAAAACAAACAAACAAACAAACAAACAAACAAAAAAACCCCAACATTCAGAGTGGGGATTGGTTGTGGAACCCTTGGGTTGGGGGGAGGGATGGGAAGGAACAAAGGAGGGAGAGACAGAGACAGCTATAGAGCATTCCATAAATGTAATCTAGGCTCTGGAGCTTCCAGCAAGAAGCAGAACCTCTTTGAAAAGGTAGCTGCTTGATGTCCAATGGGAAGATGCACCAGGCAGAAAGCTCCACTCAGCCCTGATCTCTTCGCACTGCTATTACTGCTGCCTTTCTGGGGACAGGTCCTAGGCCAGGCCGCACTAAGCAAGCATTTGCCCACCGAGCTGTGGGGCCTCTCACTGTTGTTTTCTGTGAATGTCTTGAGAATGACAGCTTTAAAACAGTCTGAAAAGAGAAGCCGGTGCTGCTACCAACCTGGCTCCTTCTTGGGGGAGGCTTGCAAGGAAGGGGGACAGAGATAGTGACTAGTCTTCAGGGCCCTGAGCGAGGGGCCTGTCGCTCTGCCGAGATCACAGGGTGAATGGCCAAACAGGGCACAATGGTATGTGCTAAGGAGGACGGGGGTGGGGGGTTCGGAGGCACCATCTGGGTGAGCGCAGGCTCTTCGGGCACAGGGAGCAGCGGTGGCAGGGATTTAAGGTTTGGGAGGCTGGATGGAAGCAGGCAGACTGAAGTAAGGAAGATAAAGTAGGGCTCTGGTGATACCTACGGAGCCGCAAGCCTACAGTGAGCAATGGAAGATCTGGGGCGGGAACACGGCGTGCACACTAGAAAGCATTTCCCCCAAGGGACATGGGTGTGCGGGTGCCACACAGAGGGAAGCGCAGCCCCTTCCACGTGGTGCCCGGGATGGGGGCTGGCATGAGGCACTGTCAGCTTGTCAAGAGGCAACAGGAAATTTCAGGTTCTGAAAGGGACAGAAATATATCCTGTACCATCCTCTTCCTCTTTAGAAAGGCTCGAGGCTCGCAAGGCACATGGTGCTGCTCTCTGCTAAGCTCAGTGAGGGACCATGTGTTCTGTTTGTAGACTTCTCGAGCCATGTCAAATGCGAGGCAGAACCGTGATATTTAGGTCTTCGAGACAGTGAAGAGACTAAAGCCACAGGAAAATAACAATCCAATAGCAGGGGGATGAATTAGCTAAATTATGATGCTAAAATGTATTAAATATCATTTTGAAGACTACAGCAACATGATTTAAAAACTTGTGATGGAGGGGCGATGCTGGGGTACTGGGAATTGAACTCAGGACCTCACACTTGCCAGGCAGGCGCTGCACCACTGAGTTATATCCCTGACCCCCGAAACTTGTGATATGTTAAATGAAAGAATATTAGTATTCAAAGTCATACCTAGCACACGATCTATGATTGTAACTGTGTACATGTGGTATATACAATGGGAACCAGAACTGGAAGAAATTTAGAGAAATAAACATTTATAGATGGTGTAAATATAGGTAAAATTTATCTTCTGTGAACTATTATAGTGTTAGTTGATCTAAAACTTTTAGATGAGGCAGGAAAATCACTTTAGCATGTGAGTTCAAGCCCAGCCTGGGCAACAGGTGAGACCCTCAACTCAAAAACAAAATGGTATTTTATTTAAAAAAGTTTTTTCAAAACAGTATTTTAGAGGCTAGGAAAAAACCAGAGAACTCTAATTTTGCTGCTGGGGACTGAATCCAGGACCTTGCACCCTAAGCACCTGCTCTACCACTGAGCTATATCCCTAGCCCCTGAACTGGTTTTTAAATGACAGAGTATGGGACACACCTAAAACGTGTGAAAATGGCAAGAAGCTAAGGGGATGAGAGACAAATCCTTCAACAGAGTGTTACGATGTCCTGGCTGTGGTCAGGGACTGTCTTACTGATGTTTTCCTCCTAACTGTGACTTACAAATAGCAGGGCGTGTCAGTAATATTCTAAGACTTAACTGTTTCTGAGAAGCCTTCCGACTTGCTTTAGTTCTCAAAGACAGAGAAAGATTGAGAATTTTCATTTTATAATGGGGAAGAAGAACTGCTTAACCAAATGGAAAATTCCACTTGGGATTTCATAGAATAGAGATGTTCTCAGAATCTTCATACATTGCTCTCAACTCTGGAATTTTTCTCCCAAAAATTCATGTTCCACTTTCTAGACCTGCCCAAGGGTCAGCTCACACCGTGCCTGAAGTTCCCTCAGTCCTTGGGCCACAGCAGGGGCCTGCCAGAGTCTTACCGGGGTCTACAAGTGCCAGGCGCTTGTCTCGGGACAGAGACGCTCTCTCCTCCTGGTTGAACATTCTGTCGATCATCACCATCTCCGCAGAGGGATTGATTCGCTGAGAACGAGAGAAGCCAGTCATTCCTGGCACCTTTTATTAAAGTGGGCAGCTGGCTGCGTCTTTGAACAATGAAACTATCAGAAATAAGTCCTGGTTATTATATCCTAGTCACACAGGATGTGTTTTTTACAAGGTACTTTACACATTGGTACAGAACTCTGAAAGCCCTACAGTAAGAACAGGTGTTTCCCTGTCCATCCACAGCCACCAGGTGCCTCTCACCCAGTCCCCCATCTGCCCAGCAGCTGCAGAGATACTTCAGAAAGACACGGCAGCCAGATGGTCCCCTCTTTATGCTTGCAACAATTGTGAGCACTGCTGTTCTGTAGCTTTCTCTTCTTCTTCTCTCATACCAATCAATGTATCTTACACATCTTTTCACTGGGATGACATTTTACTTTATATTCTGCAATAGTTTGTGTTTTTATTAAGGCTTCAGCTATACAGAATCAATTTTTTTGTCTTTTATTTTTTTATTTTTTGGTACCAGGGATCGAACTCATGACTGCATGCTTGCAAGGCAGGCGCTTATGCCGCCGAGCTAAATCCCCAGTCCTTTTTTTTGTCTTTTTGAGACAGAGCTTCACTATGTAGTTCTGGCTGGTCTTTTTTTGTTTTGTTTTTTGGTTTTTTTTGGTACCGGGGATCGAACTCACGACCTCACGCTTGCCAGGCAGACGCTTAGGCCACTGAGCTAAATCCCCGGCCCGTTCCGGCTGGTCTTGAGCTCACTTTGTAGACCAGGTTGGCCTTGAACTTACAACATTTCTCCTGCTTCAGCTTTCCAAGTGCTGGGATTGTAGGGATGTGCCACGACATACTGTCTTCAAATCTTAAAACTGTATTTCCTTTATTTTCTTTCCTTTGAGACAGGGTCTCACTATGGAGTTCAGGCTGGCCTTGAACTCACTATGTAGCCCAGGCTGGCCTCAAACTAGCCCTTCTGCCTCAGCCTCCTGAGAGCTGAGATTATAGCTGTACACCACCACACCTGGCTTCTCTAGCCTTTTGTTTTGTTTCGTTTTTTTGAGAGAGAGAGGGTCTTGCTAAGTTGCCCAAGCTGAGCTCAAACTTGTGATCCTCCTGCCTTAGCCTCCTGAGTGGCTGGAATTACAGGTGTGCACCACCAGGCCCTAACACTAACAGGCCAGGGACACTAACACTGTCTTTCCTTTTTTTTTTTGAACCAGGGATCGAACTCACAACCTCAGGCTTCCCAGGCAAGCGCATATGCCACTGAGCTAAATCCCCAGCCCAACACTGTCTTTCCTAAGCCTTTCATTGTCTTTTCTAAGTGTAGCTTAGTATCCCTTGATCAGTTTCCCCACTCCTTCCTAGTCATTGTCTCCCAGCTTCCAGGAACCACCATTCTGCTCTCTCAGCTGCTAGGACATCAACTGTTCAGATCCTACATGTGAGCAGACCGCGAGATGCTTGTGCTTCTGGGCCTGGCACATTTCAATGTAACACAATGACATCTTCTGTATTAAATGAGGAAAATGCTCCCCTATGTATGAGACACGCAAAGCAGTGTGGCCCATGTCAACTGCTGTCACTCATAATGGTTAAGTGTGTTTTCTTCAACTGGAAATATTGGAGCTTCTTAAACCACGTTCTGCAAATGCAGTCCCTTCACCTCTTCCTAACGACACAGGTGGGCTTTGGAGCTGAAAGACAATGTGCTTGGGAGTACCACGTACCATGGCGTCTTCAAGAAGCAGGCATCTGTATTTGGTAAGCATAGCTTGCGTCCTTTTTAGGAGCTGATTGGCGACTGTTTCAAACTCATAGTCCACTGTAAAAGAGAGAAAAGGGTCAATGAGGGTGGATCACCCACTGGGCCTTGGTCTCTGAAGACTGGAACGTGCCACTCCTATGCTCCTGCTGGGTTAAGTGTCCTGTCTCACGCTGCTTTTCCTCGCTGCGTGCTGCTGTGTGGATGTCCAGTAGCAGCTGAAACCCTAATGCTGCGAGTGGCCCCCTTACAATAAAGTCACCAACAGTGAGGAGGCTGAGTGCTACTGGTCTGACCAGCCCCTGTGTGTGAGTGTGTGTGTGTCTGACTCCACAGTGTGTAGACACAGTGACCACCAACTGTGCAGCTGGCCAGGCTGGCACAAACTTGACCCTGACACCTTGCGGGGTGTGGTCTGCGGCTCTGTCCTGCATCTGTGTCTCCAAGGACTTCACATTCTCTGACTCACTCATCTCTCAGTCTTCATAGCCATGTTTAATGCTAGGTGGGATCTTCTTCCCCTGCCTTCTGGGAGGCTCACAGTGCCTGACAGACTCCACTGAACTCTCAAATCAGAGGTGCCAACAAGAGTAGTCACACCAGGGGCAGTGGAGGGAGGATGCTGACAGAGTCAGGGCTGTTGGTGGGGACAGGCAGAAGGACAGACTGAGTTGTAGGCTGGGGCTGGGGCCCTGGTCCCTTACTTTCCTGTCACTTTTTTTTTTTTTTTTTGGTACTGGGAATTGAGCTCACAACCTCGTGCTCATCAGGCAAGCACTTGAGCCATGGAGCTAAATCCCCGGCCCTCCTGTCAGTTTCTTGATGTCATGGTTTGTATTTGGGTGCCCCCAGGGGTCTTATGTACTTGTGAGGTGGGGCTTTTGGAAGGCGATTGAATCTTGGGGGCTTACGGCTGACTTGCTGTTGGGAGGCTGGGCCTGGGAAGAAGAGGTGGTCACAGGGGTGTGGCCCAGAAGGGGGCATCTCCCTCTCCTGCTCACTGCTCTCTCTGCTTCCTGGCCGCCATGATGCATGCAGCTTTTTCCTGTCCATGTTCCTCTGCCCTGCTGCTTCCACCTTGGAGGCAGCTAACCTTGGATGGGAACTGAGCCAAAATAAACTTTCCTGTTATATCATGGAGGCCGAGTTCTGTGTCTCAACAGGAAAGTGACTAAGACACGTGAAGTTCAGTCCATGCCCCAGCCTAACCTGGGACCTCAGGGAATGTTTCTGGGGCTCAGCGAGCTACCTGGAGAACAGAACTGGTAAAACCGCTGAAGGTGAGGCCTAAACTCAAGTGTGGTGCTGAGCACTGAGTCCAGCACTGTTCTGTCTGCTTCCTTCACTGCCCTACTGTGTGTCAGTACAACACCGGGGAATGTGGGGGTCCCTCTTCCAGGACATGGAGAAGAATAAGCCACAGTCCCGCCTGTGGACTAAGAAACAGGATCTGGGGACAACACAAGTGTGCAATGAAAACAGTGCCTGACCCTGGCTGGGATGCACGGAGCCTGCTCCTGAGGGCAGCACGGGCACCTGGTGTCGGTGCTGGGTGGCTCACCTTTCCTCAAGTCATCCTCGGTGGGCATGGAGCCCTGGCACACGTGGTAGGAGAGCAGCCTCTGTACTGCATCACTGCGTGAGCGGAACTGGCTCTTGTTGGGGGTCACAGCATGGGCTTGGTCCCTCTGTAGTTGCTGAAGGATTCTGCGGAGGGAAGCGACAAGGTCAGTGCAGTCCGGGAGGGAGCAGGTGTGGCCATGACACACACGTGCCTGCGGAGGAAACAGCACCAGGAGGGCTGCTTTCACAGAACAGCAGGGCTCCCCTGCAGTTCATGCTCTATGCATCAGTAGGACAGAGTTGCTCCCAATAGCTTGTGTGGGGGTCAAGGGGACCCATGGACTGTGCAATGGCTGACCCTTGCCCAGCTGAGCACAAGCTGATGTGACTGTTCCCCAACACAGAGTTAGTTCAAGTTACATATCTCTTTGGAGACTCTTTCTCCAAAGAAACAGAGAACTGTTTTTCAGAACCAGTGAGCAACGGCAGGCTCAAGCCATGGCTCATATGTCCACCAGTTCCAGTGAAATCAAACTGCAGGAAAGGATGTTTAAGTTTAAGACTTTTCATTTTGTATTGGAAATTGAAAATGGGGCCTTTTATACCATGCTACATCCCTCCACCCTCCTGCCCCGCTTTTTTTAAGAGTTCAAACTGGCCCCAAACTCACTATGTAGCCAGGCTGGTCGAGAACTTGAAGTGATCCTCTTGCCTCTGCCTTGCAAGTGCTGGGATTCCAGGTGAGCGCCACCAGGCCTGGCCCTTCCTGTCCTTTTTCATTCTGAGATAGAGTCTTACTAAATCACCAATCCCCAGGCTGGGCTCAAATTTGTAATCCTCCTGCCTCAGAGTCCTAGAGTGATGGAGTATAGGTGTGTACCATCATGCCCAGGCAAAGTATTTTTTTTGTTTGTTTGTTTTGTTTTTTCATACAGGGTCTCACCCTGTAGTTCAGGCTGGCCTTGAACGTACTACTAGCCCAGGCTGGCCTTGAACTCACAGCGAGTCTTACAAGTGCTGGAATTACAAGCATGCACCACCGCACCTGGCGCAAAGTACATTTTTAAAAAAGGCTAGTAAGTTCTTTATTGTAACTTGGTTTCTGGAATGTGTTCATTAAAGGCCAGGGGCCCAGAGAAATGCTGGAAGTTAATCTGTCATTTCCAAAGGTACTCACAAAGCGCCTTTCGTGAGCTGTTTTGTGGCTGGCCTCTTCTGTCCTCCCAAGTGACTGTCCACCTGAGATCAAGACACCTCTTATTAGTCACTTTTCTAGGAAAAGCAGCAGCATACAATTACACAAAAGGTCAGTATGTTCAAAGTGTTTTCAGTGGCCTATCAAGAGCTTATTCTAGGACTGCAGGACGGGCCCTGCTAAAAACCCAACAAGCCCACTGACTCTGGGTAGCAAAGCTACACTGTGTTCAGGTCACAGAGAGCGGTGTTGTCACTGCCAAAGAAGGACTCAAATTTCTAGAGTTTTCGTTGTCATTTTTGAGATAAGGTCTCACTTTGTCAGCCAGGCTGGCTCTGAACTCCTAGGCCTAAGTGATCCTCCTGCCTCAGCATCTGGAATAGCTGGCTGGGAAGCTACTATATCCAGCTCAGATGTCCCTGAGGCCTAAACCCTTAACTCTCTGGTACTGTATTTTTTTTGGTACCGGGGATCGAACTCACGACCTCACGCTTGCCAGGTAGGCGCTTAAGCCACTGAGCTAAATCCCGGGCCCGGTACTGTATTTTTGAAGCAGAGTGTGTGGTTATCAGCTCCTTGAACATCTGGACATCAGTAGATGCCATTTAGTCATCTGGTCAATGGTGAGTAAGGGAGCAGCACTTGGGGCTCCATCACACAGCCCGGGGGTGTAGTCTAAGCGCTGCTTTCTAATGTCATGTTAAGGAAATAAATCCGCTATGTGTCAGACGCCGAGAGAACCAAACAGATCCTTTTCTGGGTATATCATGGGGCTGGCCTAGACTGTGGCAAGTTTCAATAAACTCTTAGCTGGTAATTTTTTTTTTCTTTTGGGAATACTGGAAATTGAGCATGGAGCCCTCCCACCTCAGCCTCTGAGAGTGCTGGGATTACAAATCTGTATACCACACCCAGCTGGTACATTTCTTGAATGTCTGTCTAGTAGGTGTGTCCTAGATGCTGATATTTCATTTCTTCATTCATTCATTCATTCATTCACGAATTGCTGAGGATAGAAGAGCTAAGTGCTCTACCACTGAGCCACACCTCAGCCCCTGCTGGTAGTGAGGAAATCATAACAATGTGATATGTCACAGATTGCCTAGACACCTTCATCCTAGAAACAGGAGCCTTAAGCACACTTTGTTCAGCCATGTAGACCTCGAGCAAGCAGCCCTGCAAACGGTTCTCACCTGCACAGTTGGCTGCCCAGGAGACGACCCCACCACCTTCTCTGACTGTTGCTGTGCAGTTCCTAAGGATGCTGGCATCACTTTGTTGCTTGCATCCTGGCCTGTGAGAATTAAGACAGACAACCGCAGAGACATGTACATCAGCCACCCGATGCATGCAGGCACCCAGGCCTCCTCGAGGCAGTCTCTCCACTGGGACACTTTTCTGCAAGGGTGGGAGCAGGGTGGTGCATTTCTCTACCAGGCAGAGGGGAGAGCTATTAAAGCCTATTTAGGCAATTAGTTAAGTAAATGCTAATAAACAGAAGCTGCAAATGCTACAGTTTCAAATTACCTATGGACTAAGAAACAGGTCTCAAGCCTGCAGTCTGTACACACTCCAATCCCCCAAGTACAGCGTAAGGCCAGAGGAAGCGGACTCCAAATACCCACACGTTTGTCTTTCTTTAGCGTAACTCAGTAGCTCAGGTGTTTCAAGCCTTAGAAAAAATGGCAGGCATAACTCAAAAACATTTTCAGTTTCAGGAGAGGATCCTTTTTTGGGGGAGGAGTAGGGGGCACTAGGGTTTGAACTCAAGGGCTTGGTACTGAGGTGTATATGCATAGCCTTTTTGTTTTTTGGTACCGGGGATCAAACTCATGACCGCGCACTTGCAAGGCAGGCGCTTATGCTGATGAGCTAAAATCCCCAGCCCGTCTTTTTAAAAATTTAAATTTTTTTTTTTGGTACCGGGGATCAAATTCACGAACTTGCACTTGCCAGGCAGGCACTTAGGCCACTGAGCTAAATCCTTGGCCCAAAAATTTAAAACATTTTTGAGACAGGGTCTTGCTAAGTCACTAAATTGCCCAGGCTGGGCTCAAATTTGCAGTTCTCCTGCCTCTGTCTCCCAGAGTGTTGGGATTATAGGTATGTATTGCCACACCTGTCTGGGATTGTTACCATACATATAAAATGCGGCATGAGCAGAATTATAAGGTTACGTGCTCTATGTAATAGTAGTCTCATTGCTTTGAAGCAGAATATTTTTGCTGGGCATGCTGGCACAACCCTATATTCCCAGCACTCTGGGAGGTTGAGGCAGGACGACTGTAAATCTCACCCCAATCTGGGCAACTCAGTGATACTCTGTCTCCAAAAAAGAAAAAAAAGTTCTAGTTTGGGCTTTGTTCCTCTCTTAGTAGTAAATGAAACGGTGACATATCTTAGGGTTGTCGGTGAACTATTAGGTAAAAAGGATAGAGAGAAAAGGGACGCTGAGTATGGGGGCCCAGGTAGGAAGAGTCCATGCAGAGGGATTAGGGAGGGGAGGACGGGGCTCCTGACCTGGCAGCGTGCTGCTTGGGAGCCCGGGGATCTGCGCTGGTCTCAGGCCATCTGCAGCCTTGGAAGTGGAAACTGGAGAGGTTTGATTAAAACTCTTTTTCTGTGCCTGTGGAATACAACCAAGATGAAAAAATCAGTTTTGTGACTAAAAGCTTATGGATTACTTAAAATGCCAATCCAGCCTCTGAGGGCCTACCTGGCATCACTTTCAGTGATGATAAAATAAAACTTTCAAAACGTTATTATTTTAGAACACTGGGGAAATTTTTTAATTATCCTCTTAAAATCTATAGCCAGAGTTGGGTCACTGTGTTGCAGCCTGTGATCCCAGCTGCTTGGGAGGCTGAGGTAGGAGGAGTCACAACTGAGGCCAGCCTGGGCAACTAGCAAGATCACATCTCAAAAAACAAATGGAGGAAGTGAAATAAAACCACTGCGAAGTGAAATAAAACGCACACTGCGTTTCTTGCTCTGGTCTGCAGGGATGTTCAGCTGACACCAGACTGTTCCTTTGGTCCCAGAACTGCTGCTTGCAGTGCCTAGATGCAAAGGCTGGGGCCAGAAATTCCATGATTTCATGTCACATCTGCTGGGATTACAGTCCTGATCTGTCAGGGAGCACCCCTCCCCGGCACAACCCCTGGGGCAGAGCAGCAGCTGGGCAGGGACAGGGTCACTGTCCATCGGATCAGGAGCCTGGGCAGGCAGACAGCGTGGAAGTTGGGGCAGTCACTGGAGGGCTCTGTGGCCACCTGGGCAGTGTCAGCTCCTGGGTACCTGGTGTAGGGACCCTGGTGTTTCTGTGAGCTTCACCTCTAGGAGCACTGCCAGGTCATCACGGTGAACACTTCAGAAAAGGTTCTGCTTGCTTTTTGCAGTGGGGAGGTTGGAGCCGTCCTGGACCATGCTGGAGTGCCCTGTTCTCAGCAAGATCAGTGCTAGGAGAAGCTCTCTGCCGGGCTAACTCAGAGTCTAACCGGTTTAGCTATCTGGGTTTCTGAGAGGGTAAAGGAAACATCCAATTCCAGCCCCCTTTTTACATATTAGATGCTTGTTTTGCTTGTTGAGATAGTACCTTCTGTTTGCTGAGTGTGGTGGTACACATCCGTAAACCCAGCACTCAGGAGGCTGATGCAGGAGGATCACTTTGATTTCAAGGCCAGCCTGAGCTATACAATGAGTTCAAGACCAGCCTGAATTACAGAGTGAGACCCTGTCTCAAAAAACAAAACAAAACAAAAAAACAAAACAAAAAGCAGAAAGAGATAAAGAAGGATGGCAGAGGCAGGTCTAATGGTCTGAGACAACGAGGAATGAGGAATGAGGTGCTGGGAAGGGAGCAAGGTCAACTATGGTAGAAAAGGCAAAGAGCATGGCTCGCTGAGCCCAAGCCCATGGGCTTTGCAGGGAGCAGTGTAAGGCAGCGAGAACAGCTGGTGGGGAACATTTCTAAGCAAAACATTAAGCATCTGATGGCTTCTTTTAATTTCTTTTTAATTGCATAGAGCAAAAATAAGAAAGAAATGATTAAAAGGAGTTTATTATTAAAAGGAAAGAAGAATGTAAAATTTCTCAGCCTGGCCATGTAAACGAGAAAGTGTTCAAGGGACAGGAAGCAGAAGTTGCTCCCCAGGAAGACGGGGTGACCTGAAGGCCAGGCAGTTTCCCCGAGTGGTGCTGGGGCTACAGCAGGCCGTGTGCTGCCTCTGCTGTGGTGCAGGGGCCTTTCCCGCTATCCTTTCCCGCGTGGTCCCAGGGCTCTAGGATGGCATGACACTTTTGGAGACAGTCTTTAGGTACCCTCGTGGCCTTTCTAGCAGGGTGCCTCAGGCCTGTGTGCCACTCCAGCACAGGGCTCTTGGCTGCCCCAGCACGGCTTGGGTGGGAAGGGCACAGTACCAAGCCTGGTGCTACCATGTGGTGCTAATTCTGCAGCCGTAGCATTAACTCTGCACCTCACACCCCAGGGCCCATACAGAGACTTCCAGACCCCAGAAATGTGGAGTGATCAGCAAGCAATACCAGCCAGCAGAGCTGCAGGCACAAGATGCCACCTGCATGAGCCACTGCCCAGGCTGAGCCCAGGGAAGCCACAGGGGTATAGCTGCCCAAGGTCTGGGGCCAACCCTACCTCAGGGTGGCAGGAGGAGGCACAGAGAATAGAAAGTGATCCTGGAGCTCTAAATCCTGTCCCATCACTCCCCCATCCCCCAGCAACACACACACACACACACACACACACACACCCCTTCACCTGGAGCTCTGTGTCCAGCCATTTTTATTCTTGGAGGCAGGGTTTTGCTAAATTGCCTAGGCTGGGCATGAATGTGTGATCCTCCTGCCTCTTCTTCCCAGACTGCTGCAATTAGAAATGGGCTCCCTCATCAGCTAGGAGCTTTAAGGTTTCTGTTGTTCCTGCTGCTTTGCAAGACTAGTACCTCTTTCCTCTCCTCTCCCCCTTGGGACAGGACTGCCTATCTCGCCTCTGCCGCGCTACTTTGTGTTGGAAGCATAGAAAGTGCTTCATTTCACAGGTGCACAGGGTGGGGTGCTCCCCTCTGGATGAATCCCCTGTGGATGAATCACACCTTGGGTCTCATCCCCGTCAGACTCAGAGGAGACCCTGGACTCTGTGCTTCGGGGCTGGTGCCAGAATGAAGACACTGGGGTCTAATGGGATGAAGAAACGAATTTTGCACGTGAGGAGGATCTGGGTTTGGGGGCTGGAGTGCGAGGTATGTTTCTAAAGCATCTGAGGCACCTATGAGAGTATATATGTCCCTGAAGTTCGTGTCTTAGTCTGCTAACCCTCAGCACAGCATAGTGAGACCCTGAGGACAGAAGATGAATGGATTAGCGCGGTTATGGATGCCACAGAAGAGTTTGCCCTTCTATCTTCTTTCTCTCTCAAAAGTGTTCTTTCTTAATTTCTTTTTTTTTTCCTTTTTTTTTTTTTTGGTATCGGCGATTGAACTCATGACCATGTGCCTGCAAGACAGGCGCTTATGCCACTGAGCTAAATCCCCAGCCCTCTTTCTTAATTTCTTAAGAAGCATTTCTGAAAATAAATTTTAAAATACTGAGAAATTAAAATATTAAATTGGTGGGATATGGGTCGGGGATTTAGCTCAGTGGCTTAAGCGCCTGCCTGGAAAACGTGAGGTCGTGAGTTTGATCCCTGGTACCAAGAAATAAATAAATAAATAAATAGGTGGGATAGAGCCAAGTCAACAACACATGTCTATCATCCCAGCTACCCGAGAGGCTGAGGTAGGAGGGTCATGGGTAGGAGGCTGTCCTGGGCAGTGTGGTAAGACCTTGTTTCAAGACAAACACGTGTAGGCTGGGGATTTAGCCCAGTGGCTCAAAGCACTTGCTTGGTAAGCATGAGATTGTGAGTTCAATCCCTGGTATCAAAACAAACAAACAAACAAACAAACAAAAAACACATGTGGACACAGCAAAGGCAGTCTTTGAAGAAAATCTATGTACTATTCAATGCACATATGAGAAAAGAAGAGTGATCCAAAGTCAGTCACCCCGTAAGTCTGTAACAATAAGAGCAAATTAAATCTAGAGTAAGAAGAAAAGAAACAACAAAAATCAAAGAGGAAAATCAACAAAATTTAAAGTGGAAAACTGATAGAGAAAAATTAATGAAATTAAAAAGCTGGTTTTTTTGAACGATCAGTAGAATAGATTGGCCTCTATTCAAGCTAACTAAGGAAGAAAAGAGAAATGGTGTAAATTAATAGTATTAGTTATAAAAGAGGGGGCATTGCCGAGGTGTCATGGGTATTAAAAGGATAATAGCTCAGTGGTAGAACACGTGTCCAGCATGTGTGAGGCCACAGGTTCAATCTCTAGGGCTTAAAAATGAAACAAAAGAGTAATAAATAGCTCTAAGCCTGCAATTTGATAAATGAGGTAACCTGGATTAATTCCTTGAAGACACAATACATTAAGCTGAATCAATGACTGCAATCTTCCAAAACAGACAGCACCAGCCCAGAGTGGTTAATAGAGGAATATTACCAAGTATTTCCAGAAGAAATCTTCCCAATTCTCTATAATTTCTTCCAGAACACAGAAACAGGGAAAACTTTCTAACTTGCGTAAGAAGTCAGCATGACTCTACCACCAAAGCAAGACAAAGACATTACAAGAACTTCACACCACAGACCAGTCCCTCCCAAGAACAATAATGCAGGACTCCCCAGCAAAAGGTCAGAAAATGACATCCGGTCTTACCCTGGTGGGGCATGCCTGTTAATTCCAGTACTCTGGAAGGCTAAGGCAGAAGGACCCAAGTTGAAGCCCATCCTAGGCAATTTAGTGAGACTGCCTCAAAAAATAAAATATGACTGAGGATGTAATTCAGTACAAGGCCCTGGGTATACCTTGGTACTGGGAAAAAGAAAAAACCAAAACCAAAAAACCAGGGAGCTTCTGAAAAATAAAATTCCTTTCTATCTACAAAAATGGATTTGGAAATCCAACATGGATTTAAAAAAAAAAAAGAAATCTAATAATGGATCTTAGGAATCTAGAATTTCGATTCTGACACGCTGGGAATCACTGTTCTTGCAATGGCTGTAAATGCTTAATGGGGATTCTGTGAAGACAGCCTGGGTGACCATTTTGGTCTTGAGAACAGTGAAAGATAACAATGAAATACTGGAGATTGAACCCAGGGCCTTCAAACTGAGCAATAACCCCAGCCCCATTTAAAAAAAAAAAAAAAAACTTTTTCTCAAATTTTGAGACAGCATCTTGTTAAATCTCTAAGTTGCCCAGACTAGGCTTGAACTTGTGACTCTCCTGCCTCAGCCTCCCAGAATCCTTAAGTGACAGGTATCACCACATCTGGCTCTGTCAAGGACAATTTATTTGCTGATCAACTCCACTTCAGCCCCACCGTGAGTTTCAAGCTTTAGCACATGTACCTGTTTGCCACCACCTTAGGTCCCTTTTTTTTTTTTTTTTTTTGGTACCGGGAATCGAACTCACGACCTTGAGCTAGCCAGCCAGGCGCTTAAGCCACTGAGCTAAATCTCTGGCCCTATCCCTTGAGTACCTCTACCTTCACAAACATCCTCACTCAGTAACTCCCTTCTGAACTAAAATCTATTTTTGTTCCTCTGCCCCAGTGGACCTGTCACCATCAGGATCCTGGTGGCTCTTCTTTGTCTGTGTCCCTCAGTTCCCTGGGACTTCAAGCCATTTACTCTTTCCCATCTCTGGCTGGTGTGGGCCATGACTACTTCAGGGGTAGACTGTGATATGGCATGCCAGACAGAACAATGGGGTCCCTGTCCTCCCTAGTCCCTCAATGTCTGCACCTGTCGTGCCCCTCATCTCCCCTCAGGGTCACACTGCCCCGCCCTGCCCCACAGGAGGTCTCAGCAGTGAGCCGGGTCCAGGAACTGCCTGCCAGCCCATCGTGCTGAGAGCTCCTTGGCCGAGCCTGGTGTTGTGGGATGCCACGTCCTCCTGGAGAAGGGCTTGTGCCCTGGGACAGACAGGCACAGTATTCAGCAGGCAGCAAGGGAGTGAATGGAGGGAGAAAACCCATAGCAGTCACTGCTTCCGTGCCCAGCGGGTGGCGCAAATGGAAAGAACTGCAGCAAAGGGGCCAGAGGACCTGAGAAAGGCTCCTTTCTGCTGGGCTTTGGCTGGGCGCCCAGAAGGATGGGGAGGATGGAGGCAGGACAGAAAAGGCCTGCCCAGGGCACAGCGGGCAGCCAGCCTCATTGACCAGACAACCCTGGCCACAGGCCAGAGATGTGTTTCCTCCTGCAGGGACGGGAGTGCCCGAGCGATTGGGTTCAGGTCACCAAGCACACGTTGCGGGAGGATTAATGTGGTGGAAACCGCTTCAGGAAGAGTGGGTGAAGCTGACTCATCACCAGGACAATTGTTCAGGTGTCTAATTACAGACCTCGGGGCTGTGTGGGCGCAGAAACTGCCAGCCGCTGCACTTCTAAGCAGGGAGCTCTTGGAAATGCTGCAGTCTCATGCCCTTCCCCAGGCCGTTTGAATCAGGATTGTTGGGGTTGTCATGCAGGTATCCATATTTTTAAAGAGCTCCCCAGTGATTCCATTGTACAGCTAAGGTTCCTCATTTTAGAGAAGAGTGACTCAGGGCTCACGGAGTTTTTTTTAAGAAAGGAGTGTAGACCAACACTCCTCACTAGAACCGGACCAATGGTCTAGATCCAGGTCTGGATCCAGCTGTTTCTGGATTACATTTCAGCCCCTCTAGAGTTTTCCTCAGGGGGTGCGGGAAGGAGAGGGACGGGGTAGATACACAGCCAGCCAGCGACTGTCTACACCCTGGGTCTCTGACTTCTCTACAGAGACTGAACACTGCAAGGAAAGGGTGGGAAATAAAGTGCCCAGCCCTGGCACTGTCTTTGGGAAGAGTATGAACTTCATTCTCATCACTATTGGAAGAACAGATCTGAGATATTTTCAAAGGAGAATTTATAGGATTTGGTAACTTTGTAAAAGTATAAGAGAGAAGAAAAATAAGAGTATCTAGATTTTGGAGTAACTCCTAAAAATACAATAGTTGTACAGTATGGCAGGCAGGCTGCAGGGGACAGGGAATCACCCAGGGGCAGTGACAATTCAGCTGTGTCACCTGTCACCTGTGAACTCCCACACCCAGGCCTGGCAGGTGCTGCAGGCTACACAGGCTCAGCAGCTCTCAAGGAGTTTTAATTCTACTAAATCGTTTGAGATCTATAGAGATTTAGACCTGTAATTACGTGTTTGTAGGCTAAACCCCTATAAGTCACCTGCTTTCATCACTGACTTTTGAGGTGAACCATTTACAAAAAAATACTTCGTGTAAATTCCTGACAGCACTTCAATTCACAGGCTCCTGAGAGGCTGAGCCTGGGTCTGAGGCCCAGGGACCCTGACGCAGCAAGGACTCAGGGGAGTGGTGGTGCTGGGATCACGTCGGGGACCATGTGCGCACAGCAAAGACTAAGAATGGTAGTAGATACAGCACATGAAGACAGAAAGAACACAGGATCTTTTAGAGGCATACACTGAAGCACTGCAGATGAACTGGTGTGTCAGCAATGGCTTCCAAACAAGACCCCAAGGGGTGAAACAGGACAGCCATGCACTGTTAAGTGCTGTAGCTCAGTAAGAGAGCTCGTTTTATGTTTTATGTTTGTTTGTTTTGTTTTTTTGGTGGTAGTGGGGAGGCCTAGAGACTGAACCCTGGGCCTTCATTCTGAGCTACATCCCCAGCCTGCCCAACCCCTTTCTGGGACAGGATCTTTTTTTTTTTTTTCTGAGACAGGATCTTGCTAAATTGCCCAGGTTAGGGTCAAACTTTCGATTCTCCTGTCTCAGCCTCCCAACATGCTGGGAGTATAGATGTGTGCCACCAAGCCTGGCTCCTTTTTAATTTTTTTTTTTTTTTAAATTTTAGAAGGGGTCTCACTAAGTCTCTAAGTCATCCACACTGGATTCAAATTTGCAATCTTCCTGCCCTAGCCTCCCACAGTGCTGGAATAACCTGCTACCATGCCCAGCTTTATCTCCGTTTTCAGATTTTAAGTTCTCTATAATAAAAAAGGCTTTTTTTTTTTTTTTGGTACCGGGGATCGAACTCATGATCTCAGGCTTGCAAGGCAGGCACTTAAGCCACTGAGCTAAATCCCTGGCCCAATAAAAAAGGTTTTTAAAATAATAAATATTCAGATTTTAAGTTCTCTATAATAAAAAAGTTTTTAAAAAATGAATGCAGGGCTAGGGATTTAGCTCAGCAACACAAGTGCCTGCCTGGCAAATGCAAATGCAAATGAGTTCAATTCCCGGTACAAAAAAAAAAAAGAAAAAATCCTTTTTAAAAAACTTGAATTCATAATGTTATTTAAAAAAAATTGGGGAGAAAAAACGTGTTTCTAGATAAATTCCAGCTAATAAATGTTGAGAGGGTAACATAATTAGAAAAATCACCATTTTGCAACCACCGATATTCATGGAAAGCCACGAAACGCTTCTCAGATCCCTGGGGGAGAGGTTAAGCAATGGGACAGTCATGTGGCCCCAAAGCACCACCCTAAGATCACTTCTCTGCAGAGAGAACAAGGACTGCTCCTGAGGACAAGGCTGGAAAGGCCACCTTCACAAAGGATGTGCTCAGCATCACCAATGATGGGACAGTGGGGCACGATGTGTTGTTGCCCAGACCACAAGGCCTGATGGCGCAGTCAGGGGAAAGTGATCGGACAACCCGTGCTGAGGACCACTCTACCCGCAGCTGATGGATGGGTAGTGTCAGGTGAGGAGCTGTGACCACTGAATGAAACCAGGCACCTGAATAGCAAAACTTCAACAAAACTGCTGAAGACACCTATGGGTTCAAGGGAAAGAAATCTGACATTTTCTTAATGTTAAATTTCATGGGTATGATAATGATTTTGTGACTGTGTAAAAGGAAGTTCTTTTCCTTAGAAGATGCTGGCTGAAGCATGCAGGAAGAAACAGTAACGATTTTAGCTAGGTATGATAGTTCATGTCTGTAATCCCAGTACTCTGGGAGGCTGAGGCAGGAGGATTGCAAGTTTGAGCCTAGCCTTGGCAATTTATTGACACTATGTCTCAAAAAATAAAGAAGGGCTGGGGGTGTAGTTCAGTGTGAGGACCCTTGGTTCACTCCCCAATACTGCAAAAAAGAAAAAAAAATTACAAGTGATGATGTTTGCAATGCTAAAATGGTAAGAGATAAAAGTGTGTTTGTGTACACATGGACACAGATAGCGCAAAGAAAGCAAATGCTGTAAAATAGACGCTGCAGTGACACTAGGTGAATGTGTCACCAAGCTATTCCACATTCCAAGGGGTTAAAAGTTGTCCCCAGTCCAAAGGGTGGGGTGGGACTTGAGTCACAGGCCAGGCAGCTGGCAACAGGCTGGGGAGGGGGATACTTCACTCTAGCAGGTGTCTCTCTGTGCCACGTGGTGTCCTGTAACCGCCCCACCCCACACTACCGCCACTGCTCTGTGCGCCCTCCCGAGTGAGTTTCTGGCAGTGGTAAGCAATCAGTTTTCTAATTCACCATACTGTCTCTCCATTATTTTTCTAAAAGTATAAATAAACCATTTATTTATTAAATATTTTACATTTGAATGTGTACTTTTCACTGAAAATTACTTTTTAAGCCTGTCCCCAAATTTGAAATTATTTTGGAAACATGTTAGATGGCTGTGTATGTGGTACTTTTGTCCAGTCATCCCCTATCAGTGGGCATTTGGTATTTAAATTTTTTGCATCCGAAGTCAAGGAAGAATATCTACTTGATGCTTCATTTTTGAGAAAAAAAGAAGGGGGCTGGGGATTTAGCTCAGCGGCATAAGCGCCTGCCTTGCAAGCCCGCAGTCATGAGTTCAATCCC